>APFE031193733.1:41231-51905 GCA_000404065.3 Pinus taeda | reverse complement strand
TGCATGTGCCACATCCGTAGCTCGAACTGAAGTGCTCCAAGAGAATAAGATTAAGTTTATAGTCCAAATATTATTGTGAGGTAATAATATTTGACTTTTCTATTTTTGACAGCCAGTCTAAAAATAGACTTGATCACTCACACTGTGATCACTCACACTTTCATCAAAAATAGAAGTCCATCTATTTTCCCAACTTGATCAATCATCCATAAACAGCAACCTGCAATCCATAGACATATCCATATGTCTAAAATAGCCATATGTCTAAAAATAGACTTGCGCCAAAAATAGCCTGCGGGCCCACTTAGTGAAGGCGACTCTTTTCACTAAGCTCCATCATCTTGTTGCAATCTCAACACTTCATATTGAACGAAATATTTGAGGCTTGTGAAGACGTATACAAGAGAAGCACCAATTTCATATTTGGTTATATACTCATTACACTAGCAATGTGGAAATGGAACCCACTGAAAGGAAGGGACATGATGCAAATTAGAGATGATCAGCCTATAATGCTCAGACATGAGGCATGGAGAGCCTCAAGGGACCCCATTAGCAAAGAAATCAATGAGGCAACCTTTAGCGACTAGTACAAAATGATGTTAATCACAATTAGGAAGGCAAAGTAGATACCCAAAGCCCTGTTGGATGAGTTTTCGTAGGATATCTAGTTTGGGGTAACCCATGGGCACACATATGTCAGGCTAATATGCATCCATCCAGAAACATTTCAAATGAGACGAAAAAAGTTTGTCTTAATAGAAGAAGCATTCCACACTGAGGTTGGTTCATGGCTGGGGGTTGCTTGTGAGATCACTGAGGGAAAATACAGATACCTATTTGAAGGAATGAGGCCGCAATCATCAACAGGGGAAGCAACAGGAAGCAACAAGAAGTGACAGGTAGAGGATGATATGGAGCCGATGTTTCTTCAAATGGAGCAACAGATGTCTTCCCTCAAGCAAACAATTGTAAACTTCATAGAACCCTTAGGTTAGACAACACAATCCATAGGTTTTCAAGGGTCTACATTGTTTAATCCGATAATCACCAATCCTCTAGCTGTAGAAATTCCTAATGTTTTCCATCATGCAAAATCAAAGCCAATAATACTAAAGTTGAAATAGAAAAGGGGAACTAATAATCCGGTCACCAAGAAATACAAGACAACCCCTACAGTCCCAATTGTGAACTTCACTAGCTACGCCGTCAATCAATATCTACATCACCCATTGTTGAAGAAAATCCTTCATCCTCATCTGCAGTATCACCAGGGTCAGAGGATCCATCCTCAGATACAGCCTCCACCTCCGTGACCCTATCTGAATCCATTCCCCCTAGTTCACACATCCTCACTAATATCCCTACTTCTAAGGTCAGGCCCACTACTAGGGGATGAGATGATAATGTCCACACCGCTGTAAATGGTAAATGAACATTACCAAATCAAATTCCCTATAAATTTTCTACTAATACCAAACCCAATTATCATTCCACCTACTCCTCAGATCACCCCATCTTCACAAACAAAAAACTCTCCCCCATCCCACTTAGACAATTCCATTGCCAGAGGCCTAACCATTCAAAGAATTTTCCTAGATTCAAAAACAATGCAGATAGAGACTTTGCAACACTGGTCATCAATACCTTTGTTTTGATTCATCCAACAAGCTGCATAGAGGGAAGAGAGAATACATGATGACCTCTTCTGTGAACATAAGCGGTAGAAAAGACAACTACATGAGGTCACAAAAGAAAGGGATCAGCTCAGACAAGCCAACCTTAATCTGCAAGCAAAATTAGATCAGGTTATGGATAAATTTCGGTCACTTTGGCCGACAATATCAGATGTTGTCATAGAAGCTATTGAAGATTTTACATCCTGCACGTTGGTCAATTGCTGTGACCACATCCAGGCAGTGTGCTCAAGTTTGATAGTCATCAATGCAAATATGAAGAAAAAGTTGGAGACATTCATAGCAACATTGCCTGATCCGATTGAGATATATGCCAAACTAATAGACGAGAAGATCAACACGATCACCACCACAAAAAAATCACTAATAGATGGGTTTTCCCTAATGGAGAAGGTGCACAACTGGTAGGACAGCCTGGCTGAAAAGAATCAGCCTGTCTATCCTCTGCGAGAACAACTCCAAATTTTAATTGTTGATAACAGGTCATGCACAGACTCTGTTTGATTATAGAATATTGATGAAGAAATTGCCACCATTTAGGCGCAAGTTGAACAAATAGAGGATGATTCTGCAAAAACTAAGAAGAAAATCTGAGACCTCCGACCTCCAGTCTGCCTAGATTTCCTTGTTTTAAAGGAGGCCTGCAACAACAATGACGAACAATGGAATGAACTAGAAAGTATCAGGTCGAGTCAACAACCCTCTAGCACAATAGAAGATTTCATCAATTAGGTTGACTCCATAGTGATTGCATGGCAAGCATCACTCAACGAATACAACAATTTCAGTTAAGAAATGACAACAATTGTTCCTGAATTGGGGCCTTTGTTTCAAAAAGGAGGCCAGTAGATGGCAGGAGAAGAATCTAAAGTAGTAGCCCCTCAGAAGGGAGGACCGAAGCAGCCACAAGCATAAATACCTGCAAAAACAACAACAGGACCCACAACACTTGAGATAGATTGACTCAAGGACGAGTCAAAGAACTGCGATCTGGGCCTGTTGGGGCCTTCGTTTTTAATTTTGAAAGTTTTGAAGATATGAAGGAAAAAAACAAGTGGCGAGAGAAATGGTCAAGTTGTGGAGAGGACAATTGGGAAAGAAAATAATACCATGTAGTTGAGGGGCAGTTGTGGCAAGGTGTCGAGAGTAAGGAGAAACAACTGAGAAGACAAGGAGGAGGACGAGAAGCAGTTGAGGGTAAAGACAATCGAACAAAAATGGCAGTTCAAGCAGTGGAGGAGTAGATAAAAGGGGAAGACAACATGAAGAAAGGGTTGGTATCTAGTAGGAGCCAGAGGCACAAAGGAAAAATATCCAAGGATGTATAAAATCCTGTAGATTCACAAGCTCATGGAATGTACTAAAGCAAGAGACAAGAAACTACTTCTACTATCAATTAGCGGAAGCCAATATATCGATGAAAATAATAATCGACAAGATGAAGATAATCAAATACACATAACACAATAAGTATCTGTGGAAAGCCACAACACAAAACCCCACTATATGTATTGCATATATCATAAATCCAAGATGATAATACAATGCTTGTTCTCACAAGAACAATCCCAACACTCTGTAAAATTAATCTTCAACTCACAAGCAAACTCTTGTCCAACACTTAGCTAATTCTGAAGCTCTCCAAGTCCCTATTTCCTTGTGCAATTCCTATGGCTGATCAACCCATATTAATTGGAGGCTAGTGCATCCAAAACTGTGTAATCCCTTCAAGGTTCAGTTCTTGATTGCATGCGTGATCTATACAAATCAGTAAATCATACAATTGATAATACATTTTCCCTGCGCTCTAGTCTCAGCTGGGCCTTTCCCAGAATTGACATGCATGAGTTTCTGATGAGGGAATCTTCAGTTAACTTGAGTAGCACTAGTTAATGCATTAGTGCACCAACTGAATATTAATTCACTATTAGTTCCTAAAACAGTTTGGAACTAATTTAACTAGACTTAACTCAGTAAACTGAGTTAACTAATTACAATTCATACTTAACTCATCATGTACCCCTATAATATAGGGAGAACATATACATGACTTCAGAAAGACTTACAAATCGAAATTCCTTAGCTAATTAAGTTAATTAAACTTAATTAACTATTTACAAGTTTCTATGAGAATAGAATTCGATTTTAATTCTCAGTTTAATTCAAGGACCAATTAAACTTGAATTTCTTCTTGCCATTTCTCAACACTCCCTCTCTACAAGAAAGGGATTATCAACTGCCTTGATCTTGTCTTTATGAAACTTGAATTTAGATCTTGATAATGCCTTTGTCATAATGTCAACATCTTTCTCCTCCATAAGAATGTACTCTAACAACATAATCTGCCTCAATACACAAGCTCTCAGATGATGATATCAGATATCAATATGCTTGGACTGATCATGAAAAACTATATTTTCAGATAGTTTGATACAACTCTGATTATCACAGTAAATCATAGTTGGATCCATCTATTGACCAAACAAACCAACCAGGATCTTCGTCATCCAGATGACCTCACATGCTGCATGACTCGCAACCATGTACTCTACCTCTGCCAAACTTAGTGCAATCGATCTCTGTTTCCTAATGTACTAAGAAACTGTCATTGACCCAATACTAAAGATCCCTCCTGATGTGCTCTTCCTGTCAAATGGATTCCCTACCCAATATGCATTAGTGAATCCTTAAAGCTTCACTCCCTCTATTTTTCGGTACCATAATCCATAATGAGAAGTGCCCCTGAGGTATCTCAAAACATGCTTTGTCACCTTCCAATACAACTTGGTAGGCCAAACGATCACCTGACTAAGATTGTTAACTGCATAGCACATATCCAGTCGTGTGTTCACCAAGTACATCAGTGAACCCACAAATTGCATGTAAATAATAGCTTCCACTACTTCTCCTGAAGAAACATCCTCCTTCCTCTAGTTAGTTGCTAGAGGAATCTCCATGGCTTTATTGCTCTCCATGTGGAATCTCCTGACTATCTCATTGGCATACTTTCTTTGAGACACAAAATAAATCCACATCTCACTACCATACCTCCATGCCAAGAAATTAATGCATGAGACCCATGTCCTTCATCTCAAACTCTCTTGCAAGGTCCTCCTTACAAGATTTGATCAATTGATCATCACCTGTCAGTATGAGATCATCATCATAGAGTACAATGATCAACAACTTACCTTCCACCACTATGTGGTACATGTTCTTATCCACTTCACTCTTCGTGAAGCCCAACCCGGTGAAGGAGCTATCTATCCTAGTGTACCAAGCACGATGTGCTTGCTTAAGCCCATACATCATTATTTTGAGCCGACACATATGTGACTCACGGTCAAAGGTTTCAAAACCTTCAAGCTACTCTATGTACACCTCTTCCTCAAACATGCCATTAAGGAAGGTTGTCTTCATCCATCTGATGGATCTTCCAACCAATTTGTGTTGATAGTGCCAATATAGATCAGATTGAAGAGTACCTTGCAACGAGAACAAAGGTGTCATCATAGTTAATCCCCTCTACCTGTGAAAATCCACAGGCCACAAATCTAGATTTATGCTTCTCCACACTACCATTTGCAACTTGATTTACTTTGTAAAGTAAACATGAGCTAACCACTTATTTGTCATTTGGCCTTGAGACCACATCCCAAACATTGTTACAAACTATGGAGTCATACTCCTCCACCATGGCATCAACCCAAACTGGTTGTTGCACTACTTCCTTAAAGGAATATGGTTCTATCACAACAAATTCGCCCATAAGAACCATGTATCCATTGAACCTTTCAAGTGACCTCCTCTCTCTGCATTGAGAAGTGGGTGCTCCCATATTCTCCCGTGCATCATCCAACAATCTATGAACCTCTCTGGTGCACTTTCTTCACTCTTTGGAAGACTTTGCCTGAGTGAATGTCTCCACCCTCGGATCCTCTGCATGTGGCTGCTCCACATCAATTTGAGGCTCCTCAACCTTAGGAGCTAAAATCTCCTCATCCATATGTAACTCAAGCTCCCTCTCAAGGAAAACTCGCATGGCCTTCTCCTCATCGAATCTGACATCCCTGCAAACCACTGTCATATGAATGGTTGGCATGTACACCTGATAGTTGTGAGGTGTATCAGTGTACCCCACAAATATCCCCAACTCTGCTGTTGGCTCAAGCTTCTTCTATGCATCTTTGGTCACTTGGCAATATACTGATGACTCAAAAATCCTAAAGTGGCCAACATCTGGCCTCTTACTGGAATAAGCTTCATCTGGTGTCTTCATCTCAAGTATTTGATGTGGGATATGGTTCTGAACATAAACCACTGTGTTGCATTCCTCAGCCCGCAAGTGTAGTGGTAAGCTCTCATCATGCAACATTGCCCTTACTACCCCTACTATTGCAACATATTTTGGTACGCTGTAAATTAAAAAAGATTTCGGTGAGAAATTGCCAATTTCCTTTTGTGCTAAATGTTGAGATATATATTAATTATGCTTTTGAATGGTTTAATTTTTTATATATAGTATTTTAATTTTAATATTTTACTTTTATAAATATATTATTATATTTATTGAATATTTATTTAAAATTAAATAATTTATTAAAAAAATAAAATTCATCATGCGAAAAATTTAAAGCCAACATTCAAAAGCTAAAGGTCAAATCCTATGGCCCACCCTGAACTTAACTATTTAAACTCCCCTATTCTTCCATGCCTCGAGATATGGGCACATTTAATCCAAGGATTATAAATATATTTCTTCCAACATTTAAATAAAGGGGGTGTGAAAAGATGATTTTTAAATTACTGCTTTTTACACATGTTATTTCCTTTTTCACTTCGCACCCCCTTCTTAAACCACTTACCACTACCCCCTCTGAAAATCATGAACTTATTGTTTTGACTTTTATAAATATGGAAAGAATGGAATTTCATACTATTACAAAATAAATGCTATGTGGATGGAAGGCTGAATGAAAAAGATAAGGTGAAACTAGATTTTAGAGAAAATTCACAGATGGAAGGCCAAGTGGGTGAAATGAAATAACAGGCTAAGGTGAAAAATGATTTTATAGCTACATGTAAAATGAAATTCATGGATGCAATGAATTTATCATAGAGAATAAAAGGGAAAATTTCATATGTTTATGAAATTAATGTACATGAGCAAAGATGGCATTCATGTAAATGCATTTCACGATGGGAGATTAAGATAAAAGAGGCCTAGTGAAATAAATTTACAGGCATGGTGAAATCAATTTACAAGCACGGTGAAATCAATTTACAAGTGTAAAATTGTGTTGCAGGTGAAAGTAAAAGAGTAAAGTGAAAATACTCTACCAACCACACAAATCAACACATGGTTTTGCAAAACCATCCTTGTATTATACAAGGGTAAAAGGAATTTACATGTATGAAATTAATTTACAGAGTAAGGTGAAAAGGATGAACAAGCCATGGATTTTAAAAATGACATATGGTTTTGTAAATCCATGGGAAGGGAAAACAATACATAGATTTGGAAAATAGATGGTTTATCAAATCATTTAAATAATTATATTGAAATTCTAAATCGTGAAATTCATTTACGATTTTAATCAAATACTTTGGAAATTTTATTTAAAAATATATTTTTGCTCAATTATTTGTCACAAAATAAAGGATGATGAAAATCAGAAAATGAAAAAAAAAATAGAATTCAAAGGGGAAGATGGTACACCAGTCAGGTTTAAAGGGACAATTAGCTGATTATGGGAAAACGGTTTCAACCCTTTTCCAGACTTAAGGGAATGAGGATCACTATAAAACACTTAACAACACTTAACAACAGAAGATCGACAGATTGAGGATTATTTTGCATATTTTCAATAGTCATTCAACTAACTCCAAATTTCAAGACAAGATACTTGTAAGCAGTTCAAAGTTTCTAGCAGACAATTTAGGGAGAGTGTTTTATTTTTAGTATACTATTCAGGATTGTATTCCATAATTATTGTAACATTTAAGAGAGATCTTGTCTATATATATTATTTCATTTGTAATAAACAGTGTGGGATTTTGATGCCAAGGGTCTTCACTTCGTAATCACTTCTATTATAAGATTTCTAATGAAAGCCTTCTAACTACAGTTTGATAGAATTTTGTGTTTTCTAGTATGTCTTTCTAGTACTTTCATACTCTCTTTCTGCACATGTTCCAGCTTGCATAGAAGATTCTGGGTAAGAATAGATTGAGTATCAATATTTCTGAAATTCCTTGCAAAATTATAATCATTAAAGAGATTAGCTTATTGGACTATTTGTCTAAGATAGCTCCTCTTTATATTTACTAATTATTGCCTTCTTTCATCCTCTGCAATGTGTTTTGTTAGGCTGCAGAATTCTTCTATACGCATCCAAATTTCCCTAGTTGTTAAGAAGTCCATCTGACTGCTTAATTATTAGGAATCTCCTTACATTCTTCTATCATAATCCTTGAAAAGCTAAGTCATTCTTCAGGTTGAAAGCTGACACGTTCAAAAGGGACCTTGTGACAGAGGCCTTTAATCATGGATAGGGATTGTCATTGATCGCTAACCACCCCCAATTAAAACCATTAATCTGACCATTGTGTTTCAAAGGCTCCTGTGTAGAATTTTGTAGAATTTTTCTACAAATCAGCTAGCTCTGATACCATGTAGAAATTTCACATGTAGAACAAACCGATATATGCAATGTCCTAAAGCATAATACTTGTTCTACTTCTACAAAACATTAAGCGGAAGCATAATCGAATTCATGAGCAACATCAAGTAGAAACATGCATAACTGATCAAGAGAAATAATCACACATAACACAAGATATATCCAAAGGAAAGCACCAGCATAAAATCCCAACCATGTATTATCAATCAAGTGGAAATCCTCTTCACAATACAAAAAGAATCAACGCAATAGCTATCCTGCTCTCTTTGTAATCAGAAGATCCTAATGATCTTCAATCAAAAGATGAAAATCATGGACTACCTAGGCCTCAATATATAGGCCACAAGTCCTCCAATCTCCTATAATAGATCCTTCTCCATGCAAGGAATACTTACTAGAAATATTCAAGCATCTGACAATACACTATCCCTCATCTGATCTAAACTGGGTCTCTGTCTGAACTGACATGCATCAATTATCCATGAGGAAATGCTCAGTTATCTGAAATAATAGTTGTCACATGCATGCAAACATTAACAAACTATATTTCGTTAATTTAACAACTTGTTAAATTAATTTAACTGGACTTGACTAAGTAAAACTAAGTCAACTGATCCTCCCATTATAGAACTGAACCTTATCTCCTTTAATCAAGGGATAAATTCCTAAATCAAGGGAGAAAATAATTACATGATCTCACAAAGACTTCAAGTTTAATTTTCCATAATTAATTAACTCAACTGAATTAATTAATTAATATTTTAAACTACTGTTAAGACCAAAATTAATTTTACTTCCTATAGATAGACTAGGGATTGCTATAAATAGGAAGGGACCAGAAATGAAATTTTTAGAACTTTCTATTTTTAGCAGTTTCACCTCTCACCCAAGGTGGCCAATGACCTCACTGGCCAAACTACTATTTTTAGACATGCTATTTTTAGAAGTCCTATTTTTAGCACATTCTAAATTTAGCATTTCTTGTTGCACATTTTTCAACACTCCCTCTCAACAAGAAAGGATTTCTCTCAAACCTGACCCTGTAACTCTAGAATATTCTGCATGCAACACATCTACCTAGTCCACTTGTTCCAACAACACTTGGAACAAAAACACTCCCAACTGACCACTATGTTGGGCTAGGAACATACTCTGATGCTGAAGCTCTACCTGCTGCTGACAAGTGCTCCCTCTCTAGCATCTACGGTACTACAACATATCCATCATCTAACACCATTGCACACCTCTCTGTGCCACCTAGCACTGTGCAAAACACTTGTGCCTCTCGCATTGTTGCAGCTTGCTAGCTATGCGCTGTCTTGGGATTCCCTGCACTGTAGCTCTCTCTCATCTGTCTCTACCCAATCAGTCAGCTACTACTACTCTACATCAGGGCTCTAGTAGCAAGGTCTCATCCAAGAGGTTGGGTACCTCAAGGATCCTGCCCCTCCTCCTTGGGAGGATCACTTTATATTGCCCCACCTCCTACCTGGAGGTATGGCTGCATGTGATCCCTCAACCCACCTGGCTCGAAGTTTCCCCATACTGGAGGTCTCTGCATGAGTAGATGTCTCTACTCGATCTCCACTCAGCTTCCCCTATTGTCACTGCTCCACAACCTCCTGAAGCTGCTACACCAATCGTGGCTCCTCCACAATTGTCTGAGACTTCTTCTGGCTCTACATGTTGAGAGGTAATATACCCTCCCTCTCAACCACCAATTCTCTAACCTTTTCCTTGCTCCTTAAGGCTTTGCATGCATCTTGTACCTCAAGTGCATACAAGTTCTTGGCCAGCACACCAATCTATTTCCACTTTCTTGTCGTCATGAAATTTTCTAGAAAAGGAGTTGATTTTAAATCAGCGATGTCTCCCTCATCCGAACTCCGATTTTTTTATTTATTTTGGGTATTTTTTGCAAGAAATCCAAATCTACTATTTATTTCTGAAATTTTGTACATAAATTTTCAGATCTGCTCCGTGAACTCTCGGCCCGAAACTCAAAAATTTGAAATATCCTCTCAATATATTGTTCTTACTTGATCACTTGTGCTCCGATACCATGTAGAATTTTGTAGAATTTTTCTACAAATCAGCTAGCTTTGATACCATGTAGAAATTTCACCTGTAGAAGAAACCGATATATGCAATGTCCTAAAGCATAATACTTGTTCTACTTCTGCAAAACATTAAGCAGAGGCATAATCGAATTCATGAGCAACATCAAGTAGAAACATGCATAACTGATCAAGAGAAATCAATCACACATAACATAGAATATATCACTGGGGAAA
>APFE031193733.1:2147-41211 GCA_000404065.3 Pinus taeda | reverse complement strand
ATGATCTCACAAAGACTTCAAGTTTAATTTTCCATAATTAATTAACTCAACTGAATTAATTAATTAATATTTTAAACTGATGTTAAGAACCAAAATTAATTTTACTTCCTATAGATAGACTAGGGACTCCTATAAATAGGAAGGGACCCAGAAATGCAATTTTTAGAACTTTCTATTTTTAGCAGTTTCACCTCTCACCCAAGGTGGCCAATGACCTCACTGGTCAAACTGCTATTTTTAGACATGCTATTTTTAGAAGTCCTATTTTTAGCACATTCTAAATTTAACATTTCTTGTTGCACATTTTTCAACATGTTGTTTAGTGACAGGTGAACAACGTTAAACAAAGCCTCATAACCACTGAGGGAGCCCCCTCTAGTTCAAGGGCTAGCTTGTACCTAAAGGTTGGTTGAGTTGGTTTCTTGGCATAGTTTTTGCAGCCAAGGACTACCTATGGGAAATGGGTACAACATTTGGCGTCATTGTCGGGGAGCGAAGCAACGAAGATATCTTTCTTTGGGGAACAATAAAGATTAGATCTACTCTTTGCTGGTGAACAATGAGTAGAAATTTATTATTTGTTGCATTTCATTCACCTGGTGACCCCACTTTGTCATATGGCGATTCCACTGGGTAACCGATCTCACTATTTTGAAATTTTAGCTACCTTTACTACTATACAAGGTTCATTGATACTTGCAATTAGTAGTATATGTCTCTCCCTCTCAGCCATGGTTAGAAATCTAAAATGTCTACAGAGAATGCAACTTTTAAATTACACCTATGAGTATAAGTTTCACATGGGATTTCATGTTCATATTGTATATATTCTTCAAATTTTCAATTGTTGGAAACATGGTTTGTCGATAAATCTAGTCTGCACTTGGTTACATTGGAACACAGATTATACCTAACAGTGTAAAGTTTCTCAGTTCAATTAAATAGAGTTGTGTGGGATTGAATAGTTATTTTCAAATTTTAGTAAGAAAGAGTATCTAAATTAGTGCAGATATATGGTTGCATTTCATAGTTGCAGGTTTTTAGTGTGCAGTAGCAGGGTATTCAAAAGACATGATTGATCCATGAGGATTGGTTATATTTTTATATGATGGTAGTTGAATGGCTGATGATTAGGTTTATTGTATGACTCCATGCCCAACACTTAAGGCAGCTAGTCTACTAGTTCTTTGTGTCCCACAGGGTAAGCAATCCCCATTGGAGTCGATGTTATAGGCTGAAAATGACATGATTGATCCATGATGATTGGTTATATTTTTATATGATGGCAGATGAATGGTTGATGATCAGGTATACGGTATGACTCCATGCTCGGTCTACTAGTTCTCTGTGTCCCACAGGGTACGCAATCCCCATTAGATTTGATGTTGTAGGCTGAAAATCGATGTTGTAACATATTTTGGTACGCTGGAAATTAAAAAGATTTCAATGAGAAATTGTCAATTTCCTTCTGAGCTAAATGCTGAGATATATATTTATTATGCTTTTGAATGGTTTATATATATTATTATATATATAATATATATATATATATATTAAGATATAGTATATATATAGATATAGATATAGATATAGATATATATATATATATATATATATATATATATATATATATATATATAATATATATATATATATATATATATATATATATAGATATATATATCTATATATAATAATAATAATAATAATAATAATTTTGAATTTTAAATATTTTATTTTTTATAAAAATATAGCTATATATTTCTATGCAAATATTTTTTTAAAACAAAAATCATATTATAAAAAATAAAAACTCGATCCTAGTCATATGTGAAGCATTTAAAGCCAACACTCAAAATTTGAAGGTCAAAACCTATGGCCCAACCCTCACTTAACTATTTAAACTCTCATATTCTTCCATACCTCAAGATATGGGCACATTTAATCCAAGGGTTATAAATATATTTTGCATCCCCATCTCTTCTTCCAAAATTTAACTAAGAGGGTGCCAAAAGATGTTTTTTTAAATTAACATGTTATTTATTTTTTCACTTCGCACCCCCTTCCTAAACCACTTACCACTACCCCCTCCTAAAACCATGAACTTTATTGTTTTGACTTTTATAAATATGGTGGGAATGGAATTTCATATGATTATGAAATAAATGCTATGTGGATGGGAGGCTGAATGAAAAAGATAAGGTGAAACTATATTTTAGTGAAAATTAGGCCAAGTGGGTGAAATGAAATAACAGGCTAAGGTGAAAATTGACTTTATAGCTACACATAAAATGAAATTCACGGATGTAATGAATTTATCAGAGAAAATAAAATTTCATATGTTTATGAAATTCGTGTATAGGTGAGAAAAAAAGGCATTCATGTAAATGCATTTCACGATGGGAGCTTAAGGTAAAAGAGGACGAGGTGAAGTAAATTTACAGACATGGTGAAATCAATTTACAGGTGTAAAATCATGTTGCAGGTGAAAGTAAAAGAGTAAGTGAAAATACTCTAACAACCACACAAATCAACACATGGTTTTGCAAAACCATAGAGGTATTCTACAAGGGTAAAAAGAATATACATGTATGAAATGAATTTATAGAGGAAGGTGAAAAGGAGAAACGGTTTTGCAAAACCATCCAGGTATTCTACAATTCTAAAAAGAATTTAGCGGTATGAAATGAATTTATAGAGGAAGGTGAAAAAGAGAAACAAGCCATGGATTTTAAAAACTACACATGGTTTTGTAAATCCATGGGAAGGGAAAACAATACAAGGATTTGAAAAACTAGATGGTTTATCCAATCATTTAAATAAATATGTTGAAATTATAAATCCTTAAATTCATTTAAGAATTTAATCAAATACTTGGAAATTTTATTTAAAAATATATTTTTCCTCAAATATTTGTGACAAAATAAAGGATGATGAAAATCAGAAAATGAAAAAAATATAATTCAAAGGGGCACATGGCAGACCAATCAGGTTTAAAGGGACAATTAGGTGATTATGAGAAAATAATTTCAACCTTTTTCTAGACTTGGAATGAAGATCAGTCTAAAACACCTAGCAACAAAAGATCACCATATTGAGGATTATCTTGCAGATTTTCAGCAGTAATTCAACCAATTCCATATTTCAAGGAAAGATACTTGCAAGCAATTCAAAGTTTCCACCAGGTAACTTAGAGAGAGTGTTTTATTGTAACAACTAGGAGAGATTTGGTCTATATATATTATTTCATTTGTAATAAACAATGTCAGCTTTTGATGCCAAGGCTCTTCACTTTGTAATAGCTTATATTATAGGATTTCAAATGAAAGCCTTCTGGATATAGTTTGACATAATTTTGTGTTTTCTAGTATGTCTTTCTAGTACATTCATACTCTCTTTCTGCACATGTTCAAGTTTGCATAAAAGACTTTGGGTAAGAATAGATTGAGTATCAATCTTCCTGAAATCCCTTGCAAAATTATATTCATTAAAGGGATTATCTTATTGGATTATTTGTTTGAGATAGCTCCTCTTCATATTTACTAATTATTGCCTTCTGTCATCCTCTGCAATGTGTTTTGTTGGGTTGTAGAAATCTTATACACACATCCAAATTTCCTTAGTTGTTAAGAAGTTTGTCTCACTGCTTAATTATTAGGAATATCCTTACATTATTCTATCATAATCCTTGAAAAGATAAGTCATTCTGTCAGACTAGAAGCTGACACGTTCTGAAGGGACCCTGTGATAGAATCCTTTAATCATGGATAGGGATTGTCAATGATCACCAACCACCCCCAATTAAAACCATAAATCTACACGTTATGCTTCAAAGGTTATTGTTCAGTGATAGGTGAACAACGTTAAACAAAGCCTCCTAACCACTGAAGGAGCCCCCTCTAGTTCAAGGGCCATCTTGAACCTGAAGGTTGGTTGAGTTCGTTTCTTGGTGTAGTTTTTGCAGCCAACAACTACCTACGGGAAATAGGTACAACACCTACTATTTTGGAGAATTTGGTCCGACTGTCTTGGAGAATTTGGTATCTATAGATAAATACTAATTCCTTAGATAAGTAGTTGTATCTAGAACAACAGTTTAAAGTGTTTTAGACTTTTCCTATAAGCAATAGATAAGATGAGAAGATGAGAAGACCTACTTGTAGTTACACTTTTCTCTTGTTTCCCTTGTATCGATCATGTCGCTCCTTCCCATACTTAATATGCTTGAGAAGTACCCTGTAAACACAATAGAATACAAATAACCGATCGAAGCACACGATCTATTGAATATAAGTGAAAGGAATCAGATACAATCCACACATATAAGCATTATGAAACAATACAAACATATGTGATAAATGTTCAAACACTTTATTAGATAGAAGAAGGAATTACAACCATTGGTGTCTGATTCAAAGGCATTCCTTCAGCTTGGATCCCATCCACATCACATCAAAAGCATGACAAACTTGTAGCATTACAATACTTGCTTCAAAGCCAAATCTCATAGCAACATTGAATGACCTTCCATACTCATAATTAGTTCCATGGAGGAAGGAATGAGAGGATAGGATGCACCTTAACTCATTCTTCATCAATTTTCGAGCTCATAGGAATTGATAAGTGAGGGAACCTTTTAGATGACTCCAAAAGATAATAATATTCCCCAAACCTTATGTGAATTTCGCTCATTCTCGCCCAGCGTAGGTGAGAGGAAGCCTAAGTGCTCTGCATAGCACCTTGGCAGTGGACTCAACTGCTCTGTAGCACACCTTTAGAAGGGCTTACCTGTGCTGGTCCCTCTAGAGGCTATTTCTGGATGTCTTCAAGTCATGAAACTGTCTGGGAAGGAGGCATTCAAAGGGGTGACTTGTTTAGGGCATGAAGCAACTGAAAGTAGGGTTTGATGAGCCCTAAAACATTGATATGAATGTTGGGATTGATGTGCCCAAATGGATCTATAACAGTTGCCCCTTAAAGCATGAAGTCAGAAAAATGCCAATGTCGAATGAAATTCTTTACGATGTGGTGAGGAGGTATCGAAGTGGAAGGTCACCTGCATCAATTACAATACATATATCATGATATTTTATTTTCGATGAATTGTTGAGGGAAGGCATACCCATCCTTAGCTTATAAACTTTCATTACATGTACATAAATAGTCATTTATAGATATAGACCCATGATAGGAATGACCATCAATGTAAAGCCATTGTACATATGATTTAGTACTCCTAAAATCACAACCCGGATGTATGAAACTAGATCTGGGGTCTTCTATCTTGTTCAATCATTCACTCATGTACAAGTCTAACCATGTGAATATGTGATCTAAAGTCGAACATGGAAAGACACCATCTGATTACCAGCCAATGATGTAAGTTGTTAACAGATGCGAGAGAAATCACTGATAATGATAATGATCCTCAAGGTACTGCAGTACATTTTGCATGGAATGAATGGATAATCTGATGTCAAACACCATACAAAGTCTTTCGGTCGAAGGCCATTGATGTATGCCTATCGCCAGAAGCGAGAAACCTACCATTGATGCATGCAAGCCTCAAGGTATTGGAAGGTTGTTTCTAAGTCAACTTCTTAGATAATGTGCTGATGTTGACAAGAAGCGACTCGTCGTAGGAGGGCCTTGATGTATCCCACATCAACGACATGAAATGATTGTAGTGATTTTAGAGATGGAATTTGACTAACGACACAAGGTTGAGGAATGACAGTCATGAAAATGAAGGTTTAAGGCATACAAATGATGAATTTTGACTGGATGACTTCACTTGAACATGTCGGTGACACTGAAATGAATTGGTATCGTTGACCCAAAACGAAGTGATGGGTGGTATGATAGACCAACAGTGCGATAACCATCAAGCTAATAACTCAACTCAAATAGTCATGGTGATGGAGTGAAAGTGTCATGTTCAAGAGCGACCTCCTACCATAAAGTGGTTTTCCCGTTTTTCCCATTTTCCCCAGTCATTGTTGACCAATACCTCTTTATTTTTATCAAGCTTGAGGAGGATAACATATGCTTGTTGTATAATTTCACCCTTTGGGTGAATCCATCACTATGTGATGTTTTAACGAGTCTAGCGAAGGTGAAACTTGATCTTGTCTAGATGGACAAGTTTGTCGCTATTTGATGTTTTAACAAGTTTAACAACAAAGATAACTTGGTTCTTTTCATGTTTAGAGAGTTTGAAAAGGGATAAAAAGAAAAATCCACAAGTCCTTTTTCGTAAATTAATCTCTCAAACCCAAAAAAGCATAAAATAATACAAGAGAGATATCATTTCCAATCCGTTAATGAGCTGGAAAGGACAAGCACTCGACAATCTTTTCATGTTTAGAGAGTTTAAAAAGAGCTTAAAGAGGACTCCATTTTGAGAAACGATTGGTGTCTACAGTAGCAATTGGTTCTGGTGATGTTGGAACTTCTCAAAACATGTTGATTTATGTGAAGAGGCTGGCTAATAAGACCACTCATTGCAACTGTTCCTCAAAAAGGATAAAACAACCAAGTGAAAGCGTATGATTGGAAAAAGGGATGGTGGCAGTGGGATGAAAAAACCAAGGCTCATCTAATGAAAAGGGTGATAGAATGGAAATCACGAGGGTTAAAAAAGGAAATGGTTTCATTTTTACACAAGCTTGAACTATAGGGAACTATTCTTGGATTCATTTTCATGTTTACAGAAGCTTGAAACAAAAAACTATGCTTGGATTCAATTTCATTTTTACACAAGCTTAAAATGAAAAGGTATGCTTGAATTCAGTTTCATTTTTACACAAGCTTGAAATGAATAACTATGCTTGAGTTTAGTTTACATGCCCCCAGCATGATGAAAGGGAGATTCTCCTGTAACTATATGGATGTCGCTGCGGTGAAGCAGGACAATTATTGAACACCTTTTTGGCTTCATCTAGATAGGGCCAAAGGTGAATGGAGTGATTCCCTTCACACAACTTACAGGGAAACTTAAATTTACCACTAGATGCATGCCCCCCAAGCTTCATTACATTCAACTAAGTAGACTACTCGTGGCTATCAAGTGGATGGAATGAAGGTTCTTTTACGAGATCAAGTGAAAGACTTGACTGGAATTTTACGAGATCTACTCAAAGACTCGACTTGGACTTTGATCCAGGGGACCTTGTTTCATTTCTTTAATGCGCTGGACATAAGACAAGGAACTCTTCTAAGATTCCTTGTTTCATTTTCTAATGATCTTGACACAAGACAAGGAACTATGCTCATACTCCTTTGTGTCATTTTCTAACGACGTTGACACAAGACAAGGAACTATCCTCATAGGAGTTATTTCATTTCTTAATGAGGTTGACACAATAAAAAAACTATTCTCATCTTACTTGTTTCATTTTTTAATGAGGTTGTCACAAGACCAAGAACTATCCTCATATCATTGGTTTCATTTTTTAACAAGGTTGACACAAGATAAGGAACTATCCTCAGGACCTGTTTCATTTTTTAATGAGGGTGACACAGTAAAAGAACTATACTCATATCCTTGGTTTCATTTTTTAACGAGGTTGACCAGGAAATATCCTCATATTCCTTATTTCATTTTCTAACAAAGTTGACACAAGACAACGAACTATCCTCATACTCCTTGTTTCATTTTTTAACGAGGATGACACAAGACAAGGAACTATCCTCATATCCTTGATCACGACTCATAAGAGGTCATGAAGGAGAGATCTAGTTCCAATTCCCCCAGTACATGATGTACAACATCACTAAATTGATCGTCAGTTGATGTAGGTATGAAACGGGTTGCCACATAATTAACCCGTGGTAGGGATGATACCATTGGTACAAAAGAACCATTATGTGGATTGGGAAATGAAAGCTAGTCAATGACAATTCTGCCTCCATGCGGGAAACACATCACTCGAAAGAGTGTTGAAACAATAGCTCCCATGTCATAAACATAGTCATGCCCTAGAAGTAAGTTGTAATCTAAAGGGCCTAAGACTACCATCACATTTAGATAAACGATTTTTGCTCCCAAAGTAATAGGTAACTGAGGGAGGATCCCTAATGGTTGATTGGTTCCTCTATTAAAAGCCAACAGATTCTGGGTAATAGGCACAATGGGCGGCGAACCAAGCACTTTCCAAGCAGTTGAGGAAAGGATACTCACTAATGCACCTTCATCTATAATAATGCCTGATACAATCATATTACAAACCTGTACTATGATTTGGAAAGGCACATAAGAAGGAAGACAGAATCCTGCTAGTCGATTCCAATCAAAGGAAGTGACTAGACTACTTGGAGGGGGTACTGTAGAAACAAGAAAATTAACCCCTTAAGTTATGAGAGCGGGAGGATTTTCCTCTTGTCTTGATGGAAAAGGAGGACTGCCCCCAAGCTCATTAGAATCTGAGGAACCTGAGTGGTATCATACTCACTCTCTATGGGAAAGGTACGATTAACTGAAGACAAAATTAGGTCAACTGTTACCTCGACCTATTGATTTGGGTTGGGTATAGACTCATAGGATTCACATTCAGAGAGAGTCAGTTTGACCAATAGTTGATTTTGGTCAGTCAATTCATCAACTAGTGAAGGATTTAGGGAGAGTTTCCTGTAACCAAATGAAAGTCACTGTGGTGAAGCAAGATCATTATCCAACACTTTTTTGGCTTCATCCAGATAGGGAAAAAGGTGAATGGGGTAATTCCCTTCACATAAACTACCTGGAAACTTAACTTTAAACTTATTTCCATGAAATTTACTACCGCTAGTTGATGGTGTGTCACTAGCATTATCTCTAGAAGTTGATGACACAGGATGATTTAAATGAGAAGACCATTATTCTAAGATCTGAGGAATATCAGGACAATTTCAAAGAAAATGGTCTCCCACACAAATTTTGCATGGATATCGAACTTTGTGAGTCTTGACGGACGATTTCGCATCAGATATTGCATTCAAAGAATTGGTTGCTTAGTTGCCCCTCTACTGAATTTTCTTCTTCTTCTTCTTCTTCCCTTTCTTCTTCTTATTAGCCACCTGGTTACTAGTACCAATACTTTCACCAAGCGAAGAGGAAGAAGGGGAAGAAGAAACAACTAAGGAAGAAGGCAAAGGGTCAACATTAGGATCAACTGGAGGTTGATTTTGTCCAGTTGGAGGTGTAGTCGATTGTAGAGAAATCACAACATTTTGAACCAAGGAGGTTGAAAACAACCATACTAGCAAGCCAATGGTAACTCCTGGAAGGGATAATGTAGCCATATAAGGAGCACCAATATTTCCAAAAGGAGGAAAAAGACTAGGATTCCCATCAAAAGGAATTCCTTGATCGGTGGACTCCAGATTTGTCGCCATACGTTTCAACCTAAGATCAACTAAGGAGTAAGTGTGGAGGATGTTATCCACAGTCAATTAATTTTATTTTAATCAAATTAACATTATAGAATAAAAGAGGGATAATCTAGGCAAAAGGTTTACTAAGCAACTGTGAATTGTAGAATACCTCCTGGCGAACCAAGAAGTACGGGCAGACAATCTTCCCGAATGTTATGTTTGGTGTATCACAGTGTACAAGGCGACCGACTCAGTTACCTAAGGATGGATAGAAACCTAGTGTTGTCCTCCCATATATACCCAAAAGTACATGGAGGCCCAATCCATATAAGCGTTGTCTAATGCAAAACCGCATAGTGAGAGCATTCCCATATACTTTACGTATTGTAACGCCGCCCTATATAACTGAAGGTACGTGGATGATCTACTATATACTCATGTACGTGGAATGAGGTATCATACTCGAGATGTATTACAGACAAGTTAGCGACAAATGCTTTGTTTTACAACGCTGGAACACATCTCTAGCGTAGACCTCTAAATGTTTTTCATTAGGTGACAATGCTCCATTAGGTAAATTCAGATAAATTTTAAGTTGATCTTCTTTATAATTTTCCTTTCAAGGTTCACCATATGATGTATGTTTGCAATTCCTAAAATGCAACTAATATGATAAGCATTATTTTCATTCTATTTAAAGATGAAAATCCTTAGCTAGTAGGGATAAAGCAATCAAATTTTGACAAAGAGCAACGAGCACATCTAATGCAATTTCCCTAGTTATTCCTTCAAGCATTCACAAACTACAATATGAACGATGCAAATTTTTCTTTTTGAATCCCTTAATGTTATGATGAACAAAAAGGAAATATGCACATACAATCAATCAATCTTTAATGAGAATGAATACTTTGACAAGAGTTATATTTCGAAGGAAAAGAAGACTTTACGACACTTTCTTTGAAACAAAGATTAATCAACTATATTCTAACTTTGACTATAGACTGATAATGACAAATAAAACATTAAAGAAACATTAATCAATCAAATCAAAATAGGGCTAGACAAGGAGATAGAAACTTGTTTTCTGAGACATGACATTCATTGATCAATCAACAAGCAAACAAGCAAAGAAAAGTTGGCAAAAACACATTCTGAAGGTGAAAATTTTCCCTAAGTTGGATTAGCACAGGTCAAAGAGGGGCTAACTGTGCTGCAGAGCACTGTCTCTCACTCAAGGGTGCTCTGCAGAGCGGTGTCCCTTGAACAAGCCTGTGCTTATTCCTGAGAGGCCACTCAAGTGTCATTTAACTTCAATTTTTGACCAAAATTCAATGCATAAGAGTTTAAATACACTCAATGAACACAAGTAGGGTCTACAAGAATGTCTTAGGAGGTGGATAAGCTACTAGGAAGGAGGATCTTCCCCAGTAGATTTTCCAATTTGTTTGGGAGAATTTGGTATCTACGGATAAATACTAGTTCCCTAGATAAGTAGCTGTAACTAGAACAACAGTTTAAAGTGTTTTAGAATTTTCCTATAAGCAATAGATAAGATGAGAAGATGAGAAGACCTACTTGTAGTTCCACTTTCCTCTCGTCTCCCTTGTACCAATCCTATTTCTCCTTCTCGTACTTAATACACTTGAGAAGTGCCCTGTAAACACAACAGAAAACAAAGAACCAATCAAAGCACATGATATATTGAATATAAGTGAAAGGAATCAGATAAAATTCACACATATAAGCATTATGAAACAATACAAACATATGGGAGAAAGGTTCAAACACTTTATTAGATAAAAGAAGGAATTACAACCATTGGTGTCTAATTCAAAGCCATTCCTTTAGCTTGGATCCCATCCACATCACATCAAAAGCATGAAAAAATTGTAGCATTACAATACTTGCTTCAAAGCCAAATCTCATAGCAACATTATCTCCTTACAATTCAACATTATCCATCCCCTGATCACTTAGATGAGTGGTCAATTTATAGGAAGGTGAAGGAGGTTTTGTCATAAATAGTGGCATTGAATGGCCCTCCATACTTAGAATTAGGTCCATGGAGGAAGGGATGAGAGGATAGGATGCACCTTAATTCATTCCCCATCCATTTTCGAGCTCATAGGAATTGATAAGTAAGGGAACCTTCTAGATGACTCCAAAAGATAAGAATATTCCCTAAACCCTATGTGAATTTCACTCATTCTCGACTAGCGTAGGTGAAAGGAAGCCTAAGTGCTCTACAAAGCACCCTGGCAGTGGACTCAACTGCTCTGCAGTGCACCTTTACAAGGGCTTACCTACACTAGTCCCTCTAGAGGCTATTTTTGGATGCCTTCAAGTCATGAAACTATCTGGGAAGGAGGCATTCAAAGGGGTGACTTGTTTAGGGCATGAAGCAACTGAAACTAGGGTTTTATGAGCCCTAAAACATTGATCTAAATGTTGGGATTGATGTGCCCAAGTGGATCTATAACACCTACTATGCTTCTATTCTTCCTCTAGGCCACCCCATTTTGTTGAGGGTTATGGGGTGCCGTCAACTCCCGTTTAATCCCTTCCATTGCAGATAAGTTCTTAAAATATTTTCAGACATACTCACCACCATTATCACTCCATAGAACTTTAACCTTCTTACTTGAATCTTTCTCAACCAATGCTTTATACTCACAAAAATTTGTGAAAGTTTGATCCTTGTTCTACATGAAAAATATCCAACATTTACAAGAATAGTCATCAACAAATATAACATAATACCTGTGTTTGGCCATGGATGCTTTCGAGAATGGTCCACACAAATATGAATGGACTCTCTATAGAATAGACCATGCTCAACTATCTCTGTCATTAAAGGAATACTTGGTGTATTTTCCCAAAGTACACCCCTTGCATGTCACAACTTGCTCAAGCATATCTTTGGGAAGACCGATAGATATCTGCTACAATATCTTCAAGGTTCCATGATGCAAGTGGACCAATCATCTGTGCCACAAATATCCGATGTCCCAACTCTGCACCCTTTCTTATTTTGATCCTGAAGAAGCACACTCCTCTACCTCTAACTTATAGATATTCATCACCTGAATCCCTATCTTCTTTACTTGGCCCGTGGCTATGTGTCGAAGGAACGCCTTTCCTTTCAAGAAGATCACATCAAAGCCTCTATCCTCAACCACGTTAATGGATACCAAATTCTTCGTCAGCCAAGGCACATAAATAAAATTCTTCAAGGTGATTGGAGTCCAATGATCCCTCTGAAAAGTAAGCGTGCCCAATCTAGTAACACTATACTTCCCATCGTCACCCATCTCGATATGCATCTGGAGATCTTTCTCCTCCAAGTCACTAAATAACTCTTTGTAGCCAATCATGTGGAATGAAGCTCCACTGTCTAAGTACGATACACTTCCCATCATTGATGACACCATGCATGCAATGAGGGAAAAGTCCAATTCAAATTGAGAGGCCAAAGCCTCACCCGCTCCTCCTCCTAAGGACTTCTTCTTGGACTTTTTGAGTGGATAATTTGTAGCAAAATGGGTCAACTCATGACAATGAAAGCATTTAACTTTCATCATGTATTTCTTCTTACCTCCATGATAAGAATTTGATTTGGAATGGGAATCTTTCCCTTTCCCCTTATTCGCCTTAATCTCTAAGGCACAATTCTCTTCATCATCAGTCTTTGATGGAGAGCCATCCCTAGTGCTGTTACACAACATTTTTTCACTGTCCTTGTACTCCCCATTCCTTGATCCTGGAGTACCTCTACAGTGAACCCCACATGCTTTGCCTTCATGAAGAAACTCCCATTGTGTCCCTCTTCATGGGAAAACAAATTCCCTTTTGCACCATTTCCCGTGAAACTTTTGTTTTGCCCAGTTTACAAGACCAATGCTAATGGCCTTTGTCTCCCCCACACCGATCTGTAGAGATTAACACTACTCCTCACACTGACTAGAGTGACTGAGATGTGTTCTAGTCATGCCAGTCCTGTTATGGAAATTTTTTTAAATTAGAGTTGGAGCTTCCAGCTCTAGAAACTACATAAGGGAAGTCTATTAAATGGTTTGGTCGGATGGGGTCGAGGATGACAATTTGGGCTCCTTTCTCGTATAATGATCAAACTACATCAAGGGATAAGTCCTTCTCCCATGAGAAGAGGATCCATCTCCCATCCATATTTCCTATATAAACCTCCCTTCTTCCCAAGCACAGGCTAGTTTTTGGCTGAGTGTGAGTGTTATAGTTGCAAAGTGTTGATGTTATTTTGGAGTAGACAAGCAAGCTATTACTAGTTGTAGCTATCTAGTTGTCTGAGGGAGAAGCCTAAGGGGAATATCTTTAAAACTATTGTTGTTTGAAGCCATTGCGAAATGCTAGAAGAAGTGTATGGGAAGCTAGTCTTATCAAAGGAAGACTAGAACGTGAACACGAATGGTTGTGATCTCTCTTTGATATTAATATATGAAACTATCGATTAATTTCCTACATGTTCTGTAATATTACATATCCATGTCTTAATGTTTCTTGACTTTTTAAGTGTGTTGAATTGCAATTTGTCTATTATTATGTTTGTGTGTTGTTGTTGTTTACTTGTTTCAGGAGCTTGAAGAAGGAAACGAGAGCTTGCTGGAGTGAGCAAGTTAGGACATCATCAAGCAGGATAAGTGACCAAGAGGTAGGCCCTCTTGATTGATTCTAACCTAAGGAAATATTCCACAGAATGTATCTATTGTGGCTAGACCCATTATCGAGCTAGAGGAATCCGTTCGTGTCCGCACTTATAATTTTACTTCACCAAAAATTGGCACCTCCACTAGGGATCACAATCGTTTTGTTTGTCTTTTATTTCATGATTTTGTGAGAACTTTTATAGTTTCATGTTTTCCCTTTTTTCTATTTCTTTTCTCGTTCTTACTAGCCTAAGTCTAAAATTCATAGTAGCAGATCTGGTCCTTGTTTTATTTATTTATTTTTTTTCCTTAGCTACCTTGGTCAGTGCACTTAATCCGCTGACAGTCATGCCGACCAGCTTTTGGCACTTGTTTTTAGTTAGGCAGTTTCACCGATGCCTGTAAGTGAAGATTAGGTCTTGACCCCAATCTCGTTTAGTATGTGCTGCTCTTGTGGTTTTGAACCTGTTAGCTTTTTGGACTGTTTTCTCCCTGATTAGAAAGATACCTTTTATTTGGTTTTGCTTGTTGGCTTGTCATTTTTCTAGTTGATTTATTGAGTCATTGAGTGGCTAGCGACACTAGGGAATCTAGTTGGTTTCCCATTCAGTAGTTTGTGAACTCACTAAGTCAGGTTGTAGGTGTGTTTACTATTTTCATTTGTTTTTGGTCCTTTTTATGACTTTCACTTCTTTTTGCACAAGTTTGAAAAAGTTTTGTTTACTAGCTTGAACATTTCTTTTCTGGCATAGATTACATTGTTGGCCTTGTGTTTGGTAAAATTAGTGTTTCATTGATCTGAATGAACTTCTCTTTTCATGTTTTCATTTGTGTGAAGAGCTTATTGTCTCGAAATTTTTTTCAGTGAAATATTGTATGCGAAAAGTTTGTTTTGTTGTTTCATAAAAAATATGAAATTCTAGCTTGTTGCATGATTATGTTACAATAATTTTCATCTTTTAGAAGACTAGAATTGCATCAGCATTTGAAAAAGGAAGAGAATGTTTGTTTTTGAAAGGACTAATAGATAAGTGTTTGTCAGGAAATTAGGAATTGGAATGCATTTTTCATTAGTTTATTTTTTTTAAAAGTAAGGTATTGAAAGATCATTTCGTTTTCAATTGCTTGACTATTTTCATTTGATTGAGTAGTTTCTACCCTCTCTAGTGTAGGCATTTCATCGAATTGAAAGGGTCTTTTCTCATTTAGTTGCATTTGAGGTTTTTCGAGTAACATCGCTAAGACTTGAAACTGAAACTTAACTCAAGATCAACTCTAAAATGAATTCAATTAACCTAAGGTGCATTTGACATTAATGATCATATCTAGAAGGTCTAGGTGAGAGACGTGTTCTGACGTCTTTAAAACTAGCAGTTGTCATTAGCTTCGGCATTAGACAACGCTGGTACGAATTTGTGCTCTGCATACCGTTGAGTATATAACGAGATATCCAACTAGGTTGCAATCCTTTTATCCTTATGAAACCAAGTTGACCGCCTTGCAAACATGATACATTGAACACAACATTTGGGGAGATTTCCTGCTCATACTTTTTGGTTCGCCAGGTGGTAATCTGCAGTTCATGGTTGCTTGGAAATCTTGTTTACCTAGATCATCCATAGCAGCCATTTGATATTTTTGACTCATTAAACTTAAAATATCATTCGAGCACTTGTCCTTTTGAGCTCGTTTCTAATTGAAAGTGATATAGTCATCTTTGTTTCTTTCTCGACTCTTAAAAAATGAAAGAGGATCAATCTTTTATGTGTCTTAATAATTGATTTCCCATGATCCAAAACATCTTGTTAGTCTTTTTGACCAAATCGTGAGTTCCCTTAAAAGGACATTTTAAAGCCTTGAAGTTATTTGTTCCATTGACTAAGACAAGGTCATCATGGTTGAACCATCTAGTTCACTCAATTCCTCTTCCTCTCCTCCGTCGGAAAGATTGTTTGAGGAGTCGTTTCCTGATTTATTAGAGTTACTCGAGGACCCAAATTTTGAACTCGCAATTGTTTTGAGTGTTCAACCTTTGTCATCTCATCCTCCACCTACTTTCGATATAGGGTCATCTGCTGATCTTGGCCCAGAATCTCCAGACAATCCTGTTCGAACTCCAGAGAACTTGTCGACCATTAACGGTCAGCTTGGACTAGTTATCTATCCTTCGAACCCTCTGTTTGACATTTTTGAGATATCATCACAATGTCCTTATTGTCTGTACGACTAGCTGGGCATTCCTTTCGAACTATCCCCCAGTACGCATTCGACCATTTGTTTTCAAACATGGAACCCAAAGGCGATGCTCCAGTCACATCTCCGGATGACTCCGAAGTTTCTACTCCACACACAATTGAGGGGGAATAATTCGAATTACAGTTTCCTCCTTAGGGTTTCCCTTTTCGGAAGATATTCCCTCTATTTTTTCACCCAACTATGTGTCTTCGGGGCACTTAGTTTCATGCACACCTAGTGCCTCATCACTCTACCATAATCCTGTATGGGCGTCAGGTGTCAAGTCTGTTCATCATGGACATGACTTCCAAACAAGTTGTTACTTCAGTCTCGGTGCATCCCACCATTCCGAATACTCTTGTATCATCAATCCCAATTACACGTCAGTCACAACTGGCAGTTTCAAAGATTGTCTATGTCAGTTCCTCTGTCCCATTAGTCAGTGGCCAGATTGTGTCACCACCTTGGGGGAAGAACCTGAATATCTCTATGGTGTCAGGTGCCACTAATGTGAGCAGCTCACAAGCTCACATGCTTGGATAAAACCAACCCTCTTTTGATATTATTTATAACCCTGCTGATCCTACTAGATATACCAATAGGTTTGGAATCTCGTTGGTCTGTCTGGATCAAGCAATGTTCACTATTAGCAGCCCTATGGGGCTCAAGTCTAATACCAAAATTCTTACGTTCCATATGGTTCTCAAGGATTGGTTAATCAACCTTACACCCTCCAATCTAGGCACTACATCCAGCTTGGCTACCACCAGGTTTAGTTTGGTAATTTCCAAGGCACTGTCCAAGTACCCTTGCAACAACAAGGAAAAACTTTACAACAACTAGGGTAGCCTTTCTGACCGCAAGGGAGACCTTTGTTGCAACAAGGGCTCTTCGTTCAATAGAAAGGGAAAATTATCCCGCAGGAAGGTCACCTGCAACGACCACAAGGTCAATCATTACAATAGTTGTAGCAAGTTGCATAGCAACAAATGCAATATGCTACACATACCTCTCAACCCATACCCTCACAAGACCAACCTCCACAAAGCCAGGGATAAATTTTGCAACCATAAGGTCAACCCTTGCAACAGCAAAACCAACCATGGAAGCAACAACCCTTGTATACATATCAACAAGGTCAACCCTTGCAGGGGTAGGGTTAAGGTTAATTCCTGTAGCAATAGGCCCAAAACCCTCTTGTCCTAGGTCAATAGGTTCAGAATCCTGCTGGCCAAGGGAACCAGGTACAAAACCCCTACGTCCAAGGGCAATAAGTGTATCAACCTTATGCCCAAGGATTTCTGGTCCATAATCCTTTTGTTCAGGCACAATAGGTTCATCAACCCTATGTTCTAGGACAACAGGTCCCATATCCATATGTCCAATGTCAACAAGCTCAACAACCTTTTAACCCATACATTGTGTTAGGGTCCTATAATCATAGGAAATCTAATGATTCAGATATTATTTGTTGCTCTCATGATGAAGCTTTTGACTTGCTGACTCGACCCGCTTCCTCTCCATTTTGCATCATCCTTTACTCAACTTCCTGCTTTATCACACACTTTCCTTATTAATTCATCTGAATATTACCCTAGCATAAGCCAAATACCCGCTTTCAAATCATTAAGAATAGGTTTGTGTGACAAAATAGGTTATATATTGCAGAGCTTTTGGTTTTAAAGCCTTGGATTTTATTTAAATTTGCATAAAAATAAGCCCAAAATCTTAGGTGTTGCTCCATCTCCATGTGACCTACATTCACAATACCTAAGCCTAGCACACCTAACACCAAGTGCAAGTGGGTAGCCCTGGGTTTATTTTTCCAAAACATAATGTAACTATGGGCTTATATAAACCATCATGAAGAATGTTCCCTTGTGAATGTGGGATAAATCCCATAAAATAATATATATATATATATATATATATATTATATATATTTATATATATATATATATATATTAGCCTTGGTTTATTTTTTTGAAACACCAATGTAACTTTGGGTTTATTATTATAACCAAATGTTCATGGAATGTTTCTTTGTTAGAATTTTTTTCTTGGGAATATTTTATATATATATATATAGATATAATCCCTCTTTTTACCCCTTACTTCACAAACCCTATTAATATAAAGTTTTGGAGTTTATATTAATTTCTCTCCGCAAGCCTATATCACCTCCTCCCCATGCAAAGTCAACCAATGGCCCACCCCGCACTAAGAATTAAACCCCCTTTATTTTTATTTTCCTCAAGATATATAAAAATAAGTTAATAGTTAAAATTCCATATCACGGGCTCAGCTCATCCAACACTTAACACTAAAAAATCACACGAGATTAGTGGTTTTCCCAGCCCACCTTTTTGCTATGTGGCAGCCCCAAGTTATATCGCATCCTCCAAAATAATACCACTTACCACTTTAAAGTGGTGCGATAAACGATTAACTCTTTTGGTTTTGAATCTTATAAAGTTATGAGAATCTAAGGTGGATTAATTTCCAGTGAAATACAAAGATATGAGAATGTGATAATATTTCAGAGCTACGTGTGAAACCATACTTGAGGTAAAATTATATAGCTACAGGCAATATGAGACTAAGGTTGTGGAATGAGATTCAAAGGTAAAATGGTTTTACAACAACACGTGAAATAAAATTCACGGATGCCATGAATTTATCAGAGAAAATAAAAGGGAAAATTTCACATGAAATTAATATACATGAGAGAAAGATAACATTCATTTCACCATATAATATTAAGGTGAAATCAATTTACATGCATGGTGAAATCAATTTACAGGTGTAAAATCATGTTGCAGGTGAAAGTAAAAGAGTAAAGTGAGAATACTCTTCCAACCATACAAATCAACACATGGTTTTGCAAAACCATCCATGTATTCTACAATGGTAAAAGGAATTTACATACAGATAAAATGAATTTACATAGGAAGGAGTAACACGAACAAAACTACACATGGTTTTGTGAATTCATGGAAAGAGAAAACAAAAATATGGATTGGAAACAACACATAGTTTTGTAGAAATTTAATTATAAATTTCATTTAAAATATTTTGGAAATATTATTCAAATATATATATTACTATATATTTTCCAAAATATTTTTTGACACTAATGAATGATAAAATAACAGGGAGTCATAGGATCAACCATTAGTGAGGGAAGTCTCAGATTATCAAGTCAGAGGATCAACAAGCAATTGAGTGAATTGCTAAGAAAAAGAGAGATACATCTGCATCTGCTAGTTCATTTTCTAGCACAACCACAAATTTGGGTCCACATCCTACTTGCTCCCACTTCCACAACAACAATATTTGCACAACACATTCCATCAAAACTATTAATCTACAACATTTACAGCTTTTAGTTCATCTATAGTCTAAAAATATTCTGTCTGTTAGAGACAACATTTATTGTAAACAGTTTGTAAATTTTGTATAAATACTTATACTTTTGAAGTATTAGGGGTCAATTGTTTAAGATCAGAAATATTAATGATCTTTTGGAGCATTGTAAGTTTTTTTTAAAGCACTCTAGCATCAATACTAAGCAAACCATTCATAGGATTCTTGTGGCTTAAATATTGGTGATGTTTTTCTTATGTTAAAGTGTTTCACTGCCATCTCTCATTCTAGCTTCTTTTGCAATCTGTATGTTTTCTACTAAAGGCCACACTAAATAATTCTTGACTGCTCTTTAGTTTTGCCTAATTGACTTAATGCCACACTAAAGAATTCGTAATTTCTCTTTAGTTCTGTTGAAGGTTTTCATTGTTCTTCCATCATCCACTTATTATTTTGAAAGATCCAGTAAATATTCCTAACTTGCATGTAGGTTTTAACCCCGTATAGAAATTACTTGCATATGAATTCTAAAACACATAAAATAAACAATGCGAGAGCATAACACATAAAACACATATACACAAAGATTTCCCCTGGATCCCAAAACCGGGACTACCATCTTGATTTTTTTTATTATGTTCCTTTCAATGTTAAAATGCATATTTATACATGCCGAAGCATCCAATACCATGGACCGAAAGCCATCGCGTCCAAAAACATGTGCAAAAATCATGCACAAAACCATAGGTGGGTCCGCCCAACCTAACATAGGTTCCAAAACCAAAATTTTTTGGGGTGCTACCCCAGACCCCATAGAGTGGTGTTACCTGCACCCCTCAAACCCCATGTGACCCCCCTCGCTATGCAGTCGGCGCAACAAAGGGGGGGCTCTGCCCCCCTCTAACCCCCCAGTTAACTATGTGGGCTAGTCATGGAAAGAATATAACACAACCCAACATTCTCCCACTTGTTGTTTTCTTTCCATAGGGGGGCACAAGAGAGCTTAGTCATTTATCTAGCCCTGCAATGCCCATTATTTCTTTACACCAAGAGAACCTCTCAAAGCTCACAAATTTTGTCAATACATCTGCAGTATTCTTCAAAATGTCCACCTTTACCAGCAACACCTTTTTGTCTTCTATCAAATCCCTCACAAAGTGATACTGAACATCAATGTGCTTTGTCTTTGAATGATATGTAGGATTCTTTGCCAATAAAATTACACTTTTGTTGTCACAACCTATCCTTATAGCTCCCTGTACTAACCCCATACTTGAACACAATCTCTACAACCAAACTGCTTCCTTGATTGCATAAGTGGCTACCATGTATTCTGCTACCTATGTAGTTGATAGTGCCACTACAGATTGTTTCTTACTCATCCAACTGACTGCACCTCCAAATAGGTTAAACACATACCCACTTGTAGATCTTCTCTGATCCATATCTCTAGCCCACTCTGCATCAACAAAGCCACAAATATCCAACACTCTGTCCAATCCTGGTCTTCCTTGGTAGCACAAACCATAATTACTAATGCCACGCAAATACCTAAATACTTGCTTCACTGTTGTCCAATGCTCCTTTACTGGTTTTGACATAAACCTGCTCAATACTCCCACTACATGTGTAATGTCTAGTCTAGTACAAACCATTTCATACATCAGGCTACCAACTGCACTTGCATATGGAACACGGGACATGTCCTCTTCCTTTTCTTGTATCTTGGGAAACTGTTCAATAGATAACTTTACACCTACAGGAATAGGAACCTTCACCGGTTTACTATCCTGCATATTTAATCTCTGCAATATTGTCTCGACATACTTACTCTGGTTTAACCAGATCTTCCTCTTTGCCCGATCTCTTTTAATTTCCATGCCCAAAATATAGTTTGAAACACCAAGATATTTCATGTCGAATTTGGAAGACAATTGGGTCTTCAAATCCTCGATAATTTCTTTGTCATTTCCAACCAACAACATATCATCTACATACAAGACTAAATAAATAACACAGTCACCAATTAATTTAAAATACATACAGTGATCTACTTTTCTTTCGGTGAAGCCAAGTCCCCATATAAATGTATCAAATTTCTAATACCACATCCTTGGTGACTGTTTCAACCCATACAGAGACTTCTTTAACTTTCATACCAGTTCTTTTTTACCCTTCACCGCAAAGCCTTCAGGTTGCTTCATGTAGATTTCCTCTTCTAGATCCCCATGAAGAAATGATATCTTCGCATCCATCTGTTCTACGTCAAAATCAAAAGTAGCAGCAATAGATAAAAGTAATCTAATAGAAGTTACCTTGGCAACATGAGAAAAAATATCACCAAAATCAATTCCACCTGGAAATAACCTTTTGCTACCAACCAAGCTTTGTATTTCTCCACCTTTCCTTCTGCATTTTTCTTCTTCTTGAACACCCATTTGTTGCCAATGGGTTTCCTTCCAGCTGACAACTCCACCAAATCCCAAGCCTCATTTTTGTGCACAGATGTAATTTCATCAACCATGGCCTCTCTCCAGAGTTTTCCATCCTCTGAATCTACTAATTCCTTTATAGTTCTGGGATCATCATCAGTAATAGATAAAGAAAAATTTGAACAAAGAGCAGATAAACTATACCTTTCTAGCTGCCTTCTTTCTCCAACTGATCTTCTCACACCTGGAGTTTGTGGATCTTCATCTTCTGAATCCTCCTCTGCTATAGAGTCTGATTCTTCATCCTTTAGCTCAAACTCGATCTTCTCAAGTTCCTTTGGTTGGAATTCATGTTTAATAACATCTTTCACCTCTCTAAACACCACATCTCTGTTGTACACAACCTTCCTTGTTACTGGGTTCCAAAGCTTATAACCCTTTAAACCATCCTTATACCCAATAAAGATGTAGTTTTTAGATTTACCATCCAACTTGGTTCGTTTTCTCCTTTGGAACATGTGCATATGCATCACATCCAAATACCCTGAGATGTGAAGGAGAGGGTTTCTTACCAGTCCATACCTCTTATGCAGTTTTATCCTCCAATGCTGATGAAGGTGATCTGTTGACCAGGTAACATGTTGTCTCCATCGCTTCTGCCTAGAATTCTTGTCCTAACCCAACACCACTGAGCATGCTTCTTTCCCTTTCCATTAACGTCTTGTTCATTCTTTCTGAAACTCCATTTTTCTGAGGTGTATATGCAGTAGTCTTCTATTGTGCTATACCACAGTTCTTATATAATTCTTCAAATTCCTTACTACAAAACTCTCAACCATTATCTGTCCTCGGCACCTTTATCTTCTTCCTCTGTCTGGTTTTCCACTAGAGCCTTGAATTCTTTAAACCTGTTAAAGACTTTAGATTTCCTCTTAAGGAATTATATCCATCTATTCCTTGAGAAGTCACCTATAAATGATACATAGTACATAGACTTACCCAGTTATGGAACCTTCACAAGTCCAAACACATCACTATGCACAAGCTCTAATATATGTTTCACCCTCTTACCACCAAAGGGGAAACTCACCCAATTCTGCTTCCCATATACATAATTTTCACAGAAATCAAAATACAAAGAGCTATTACTCATAACTTCTACCATACCTTTACCATGAAGTATTTGAAGGCCCTTCTCTCCAATATGTCCAAGCCTTTGATGCCACATCATGGTCTTCTCTCTAGGGACCACTAGATTTTCTGCTCCACTTTTAGGAACCACAGAACCATTGCACCCATCAACAACCATGCTACCTTGCAGCTTGTTCAAAGTTCCAATACGAACTCCCCACCTCAATACAGTGCTCCCGAACCATCTTGCAGGTATCCTTCTCGAACACGGTTTTTACCTCTGCATCATCCAACTTGCTTACAAAAATTAATTTTCTGGCCAATGCAGGAATATGCATAACATTCAAAAGTATTCTAACCCTTCCACCTTACAACTTCAACTTTACTTTTCCATGACCAATGATTCTAGCCTTCCTATTGTCCCCTAAGAAGACATCACCACCATCGTATTTTTCATACTCGCAGAACCACTCTCTATGGGGAGTGAAGTGAAAGGATGCACCTGAGTCAATCAACCATGCCTCATGATCTACATGTGTACTTGAAGAAGCCAAGTACACATCCCCACCTTCATCTGAGGTGGTTTTCGCCTCTGCATAAGGAGCATCATCAGATCCCTTTTCTTTATCAGGAGATTTAGAGTTACAGTCCCTTTTGTAGTGCCATTCCTTTTCGCATTTCCAGCACACCACCTTTACAGGTTTTGCTAGAGATTTAGATCTCCCTCTACATATAGATCTCCCACTCGATGAATTATTTTTGTTTATTTTCTAAGACCATCCTCATACAGACAAGACATCACCATTTTGGCTCTCCATATTTTTTTGTCTCATCTCCTCCGTCAGCAAGGATGAGACTATTTCATAAAACTGCAAGGCAGTTGCAATGCTACCTATTGCAATAACCAGATTATCCCACAAATCTGGTAGAGAACACAACAAACTGATGCATTTATCTTCATCTGAAATTTTAATATCAATAGATGCTAACTGTCTTACCACATTATTAAATGCATTCAGATGCTTTGTCACCAAGTCTCCATCTTTCATCCTCAAGTTATACAGCTTTTTCCATAGGAACAATTTTTCACCAGAGACTTAGATTGGTACAAAGTCCCTAACTTCTCCCACAAAGCCTTCGTCATAGCTTCCCCTGCTACTTTTAGCAATACTGAATCTGAGACACACAATCATATTGTGCTCTTTTCCTTCCAATCCAACTTCTTCCATTCTTCATCGGACACTCTTGTTGGTTTAGTACCCGAATCTACCGTGATCCATAGATTTTTATCCACCAACAGATCTTCCATCTTGAATTTCCACAACTCAAAATCTGACCATTAAATTTCTCGATCTCTATCTTTCCACTGCTCGCCATCTTCTTTCACCACGAGAATCGATCTCGCAGATCTCCCACTGAACAGGGTCTACCACAGGCTCGAGCGAAACCCCTCAACAACAAAGGCGTCCCCTTGAAGCCAAAACAACTCTAATACCAAATGTAGGTTTTAACCTCATACAGAAATTACCTACATACAAATTCTAAAAGACATAAAATAAACAATGTGATAACATAACACATAAAACACATAAACACAGAGATTTTCCCCTGGATCTCAAAACTGGACTACCAGCTTGATTTTTTTACTATGTTCCTTTCAATGTTATAATACATATTTATACATGTTGAAGCATCCAATACCATGGACCGAAAACCATCACGTCCAATACCATGGACCAAAACCCATCGCGTCTAAACACATGTGCGAAAATCATGCACAAAACCATAGGTGGGTCTGCCTAACCTAACATAGGTTCCAAAACCAAAATTTTCCAAGGTGTTGCCCCGAAACCCATAAAGTGGGGTTACCTACACCCATCAAAACCCCTATGACCCCCCCACTACGCAATTGGCGCAATGAACGGGGAGCTCCTCCCCCCCCCTTCTAACCCCTTGGTTAACTACGTGGGCTAGTCATGGAAAGAATATAACACAACCCAACATTTCCCTGAGTTTACTTTGTGAAAAATTGATGCAACCATCAAGTTTACCTTTTGATTCCATTGCCCAAGAGATGCTAATTAAATTGAATAAAATCAATCTTACAAAACCCAAGTAAAATCATAACTAGTGTAATATTTTCAAGAAACAAACATAAATTTTATAGAGAGAGCCATTTCTGGGATTGGAAGGGCTAGATTCCCATCCTGAAGTTGGTTTGATGTTACATTCTTGTGATTTGTCCTACAGCCTTCAAATTGCAGGGTGCTAACATAGTGGTGACCATTTTGGGGAAAGAACGTTTTATCTTCCTTAGAAAAGTGCATCAAAGTTCAGATCTGATTGTTGATGGTGAACAACGATCAGACACCACATGGTTGTACCTTTCACCTGGAGACTCCATTATTCAAGATCCAGAGCTTCAAAGTTCATAGCAATTCCATAACCAAAGAATCCATATTCCAAAGCATTAATGGTGATAAAAGATGACAAGGTTTGTGGAAAACCTTTCATTTCATGAAAATTGAAATGAATTGAGGGATGGGTTATTAGAATTCCAACTTGATGAAGATTTTTTAAGAGCTGTGTTTCTTACTTTCAAATCAAGAAAATTTTCTCCTGAAGTTAAAATATGTGTTCTTGAGTTAGTTGTTTAAAAATATGAAAATGGCATTAAACTTTTGCATTCTCAAATTCGGTCATATAATTTCCGAGATCCTAAAGAATTATTGGAAAATCTTCCTTCTCCAAAGCAAGAGGAAATTGTACTACCTTTTGACTATAAGATTGAGGATGATTATGCTTTCAAGTACAAAACTGAAGAAGTATTTGCAGGGTTTAATATTGAGGATACAACTAATCAATTAGTCATTGAAGGCCTAGAACAAATATCATACATTATGCCTTTGTTGATCCTATAGCAGATTGGATGTAGGTTCTTTTCAGCTCAAGTTTTCAAACATGTTTTCTTTATAAGGACCAAATACATCAACAATTTCCATTATATATCACAACTTTGATTATGTGGACACATGATCAAATTATACTTCCGAGTTTACTGACAATCAATCAAGCAGCCCATTTGTTTATGTAGCTACTTGACTGGCTTCATTGGCATTTCTGTATTATTTAAGTTAGCTTGATTTTGAACAATATAGGGTAGGTAGTAGGGTGCAAATAAGCTCAGGACTCTGAGCCTTTTTTTAGTTTCAAATTTAATCTGCTTCTCAGCTTTCAGTTCAATGTGTAGTTCAATGTTCAGTATCGAGAGTGGTTTTGATTTCAGTTTGAGAGTTGGCAGAATAGGTTGCAGATTTGGGAACAACTCAATGGAGAAAGGAATTGATCTATAAACTCAGAGATCTGGAGTTGTTGGCACCTCTAAGGAGACTGCCATCCCCAAGCTAGCGCTGATGTTAGGGTCTTATAATTATAGGAAATTTGATGATTTAGATATTATTTGTTGCTCTCATGCTGAAGCTTTTGGCTTGTTGACTCGCCCCGCTTCCTCTCCATTTTGCATCATCCTTTACTCAGCTTCCTGCTTATCACCCACTTTCCTTGTTAATTCATCTGAATATTACCTGAGTATAAGCTAAATACCTTCTTTCAAATCATTAAGAATAGTTTTGTGTGACAAAAAAGGTTATATATTGCATAGCTTCTGGTTTTAAAGCCTTGAATTTTATTGAAATTTGCATAAAAATAAGCTCGAAATCTTAGCTCCCGCTCTATCTCCATGCGACCTGCATTCACAATACCTAAGCCTAGCACACCTAACACCTAACACCAAGTACAAATGGGTAGTCTTGGTCTTATTTTATCAAAACACAATGTAACTATGGGCTTATATAAACAATCATGAAAAATGTTCCCTTGTGAATGTGGGATAAATCCCATAAAGTAACATATATATATATATAAGCCCTCTTTTTATCCCTTACTTCACAAAACCATATTAATATAAAGTTTTGGACTTTATATTAATTTCTCCCGGCAAGCCTATACCACCTCTTCCCAATGCAAAGTCAACCAATGGCCCACCCCGCACTAAGAATTAAACCCCCTTCATTTTTATTTGCCTCGAGATTCTTAAAAATAAATAAATGGTTAGCTCATCCAACACTTAACACTCAAAAATGATGCGAGATTAGTGGTTTTCCCAGCCCACCTTTTTTCTATGTGGCAGCCCCAAGTTATATCACGTCCTCAAAAATAATACCACCTACCACTTTAAAGTGGTGTGATAAACCATTAATTGTGCTGGTTTTGAATCTTATAAAGTTATGGGAATATAGGGTGGATTAATTTCAAGTGAAATACTAAGGTTGTGGAATGAGATTCAAAGGTGAAATGGTTTTAAAGCGACACATGAGATAAAATTCACGGATGCCATGAATTTATCAAAGAAAATAAAAGTGAAAATTTCACATGAAATAATGTACAGGAGAGCAAAGATAACATTCATGTAAATGCATTTCACCAAAGAAGATTAAGGTGAAATCAATTTACAGGTGTAAAATCATGTTGCAGGTGAACGCGTAAAGTGAGAATACTCTTCCAACCATACAAATCAACACATGGTTTTGCAAAACCATCCAAGTATTCTACAAAGGTAAAAGGAATTTACATACAGATAAATTGAATTTACAGAGGAAGGAGTAATAGGAACAAAACTACACATGGTTTTGTGAATTCATGGAAAGAGAAAACAAAACCGCAGATTGGAAACAACATATAGTTTTGTAGAAATTTAATTATAAATTTAATTTAAAATATTTTGGAAATATTATTCAAAGATATATATTATATATATATATAATATATATATATATATATATATATATATATATATATTATATATATATATATATATATGTTTTCCAAAATATTTTGTGACACTAATGAATGATAAAACAACAGGGCAGTCACAGGATCAGAAGTCTCAGATTATCAAGTCAAAGGATCAGCAAGAAGTTGAGTGAATTATTAAGAAAAAGAGAGATACATCTGCATTTGCTAGTTCACTGTCATCTCTTTAATGTAATAATCTAAATTCCAACTGTAAAACAGAAAATGTATAAGATTTACTTTTAAGTACCTTATTCTGGTTGCTTTTGCAATTTGTATGTTTTCTACTAAAGGCCACATTAAATAATTCTTAACTACTCTTTAGTTGCCTGATTGACTGAATGCCACACTAAAGAATTCTTAATTTCTCCTTAGTTTTGCTGAAGGTTTTCATTGTTCTGTCGTCATCCACTTATTATTCAGAAATATCTAGTAAATATTCCTAACTTTCCCTGAGTTTACTTTGTGAAAAATTGATGCAACCATCCAGTTTACCTTTTGACTCCATTACCCAATAGATGCTGATTAAATTGAATACAATTAGTGTACCAAAACCCAAGTACAATCATAACTAGTCTAATATTTTCAAGCAACAAAGATAAATCTTATAGAGAGAGCCCTCTCTGGGACTGGAAGGGCTAGATTCCCATCCTAAAGTTGGTTTGATGTTACATTCTTGTGATTTGTCCTACAACCTTCAAATTATAGGGTGCTAACACATTGCTTATCAACAACATATGCCTGGACAATTTCAAGGTGTTCAAGGTCAAAATCTTCCCTATGGTCAAGTTAATCCGCAATGGGGACAGCCTCAAATGCCATATGGCTAGAACCCCCCACTGTGGGGCCAAAATCCTTACCTACAGGGATGGGCTCCTCCATATGGGCTTGCTTATTGACCTCTCATGCCTTTTAACACTCAATTACCTTTCTTGGCTACACTTGAGTTGTCAGATGTATCGCACCTTATGAATGATCTAATCCTTCATTCACCGTACTGGCCTCTAGTGCCGTCCAAGATACCAAGTGATTGCTTAAAGTTCAATGGAAAAGCTAAAGAAGATCCTCAAGCCCATGTGATGACATATCTCCTCTGGTGCTCATCGAACTCGTACGTGGATGATTCCATTCATCTTCATCTTTTCCAACAAACCCTCATGGGTGTTGCAGCAAAATGGTACATTGAGCTACCTCGAAGTACTTACCACGACTTTAACTCTTTAGCCATGGCTTTCCTCATGCATTTTCAGTTGCCAATTCACTATGAAACTGGCACCTATTTGCTCACATCGCTTAAGAACGATACTGCGACACACAACTCCGATCACATCCATGAATGGAGACATAGATGTCGCCTGATCAAATTCGAGATAGCTGATCAGTTGCTCACTGAATGGTTTACCAAATCATTTGTTGCCCCAATTGCTCACGATATAGCTATGGGTGGATGTGTCATTGAAGAGCAAGCCATCGCTCTTGCCCAGTACTTGGATCTAGTTTACTCTCAGTGTGGCACTTTGTACGAGTTATTACCCAATGCTCCGCAACCATCATCCAACCCCATAGCATCAAAGTCACTATTTTTTCCTCTTGTTGGTGGAGTTATTGGTTCAGTGTCCCAGACCCCTGCTAAAACTTCTTCCAAATAGAAGTCGGCCTTGAATGCTGCTCCAAATGGTTCATCTCAAAATCCACCTGCCCCTGGTAAAACCTCAAAGGTCCATGTTGTTCAGTCTACCGTAGTGGACAAATCCTCAAAAGGAAAAAAGAAAGGCAAAGGAAAAGCTAAAGCTGATGCCCTGAAATAGGGTCCTCCAAAATCGTCTGCTGGCAAATCTTAACAACGGAAACCTAAGTATCCTTGCCTCATTTTCGAGGGGGATCACTACACTAAGGATTGTCCTTGATAATCATAAGTTAGTCGCCTACTGAAAGGAACCCCTGTTATCCTCAAAGAGCCATTTCCATCTCAGTAGACTCAAATGGTAGACCAACCCCGATCTGCTTCCTCTGGATCTCAAGTGTTCATGATGAGCACTTCCATTAATGTGGCTACCTAGTCCAAATATTATCAAACTCCAGCTCCAGAAGCTAAGAAAGAGAAAGAAATTGCACCTTCTTCTTCTACCTCGAGTTCTGGCCCTCTGTAAATTAAGCGCCCTAACCCTAATTCCGCTACGCAGCCACCCTCTCGAGGTGTGATGCAGAAATATTCATATAATCCCAACGCCAAAGCTACTCAACACTACAATAATGTGAGGATTTGGTTCAGGCACCGTTAGCCATGTCGGCTCTCGAGGTACTCCAAAACTTCCCATCACAGTGAAAATCCTTGCTATCAGCTATCGAGGGCATCGATCCCACCAATTCTAATTTGATATGTTTCAATCTGGAGAACCATGTTCCATGACTCCCTCATCAGATTACCTTTTTTATTTAGGTAATCATCAATGAGAAGACCATCCACTGCACTGTCATCGATGAAGGTGCTTCCACCTGCATCATTTTGACTGCATGTTGGAAGGCTATTGGTTCCCCTGCACTAAAACAATATCCAAACACTTTATAAGCTTTCGATGGGTGAGATTTGTGACCCTTCAGTGTCCTACCTAACCTTGCCATCAACCTGGAAGGCAAGACAGTGCAGGTCAAAGTAGAACTTATTGACACCAATCTCAATTATAATCTTCTACTCAACTGAAGTTGGACTCATGCCATGCATGTCGTGGCCTCCTCTTTGTTCCGTGTGATTCATTTTCCACCAAGGGAAAATTGTCACTGTCAATCAACTGCCTTTCTTTGCCTTTTCCTCGTCAGATGGCAATGTTCTATACGTAAAGCACTCTAGCGCTCCCTATGAGAGTGTGAGGGCAGGTCTCTTCAAAGATTCTGCCTTAGTGGGAATTTTTCCACTCCCACCTCTTCATGTTGTGATGTGAAAATGAGATCTTAGACTAATATTAAGGTATTACAAACTCATGTGCATAGATTTTCCTATATTACTTAGTGCAACGGATCGAAAAGTGCGAATAATATAGACAATGAAGCAGTTAGAAAAACATAACAAATACATGCGTAACACAACAAATAATCAAGGAGTTTACCCAAAACTCTTGGCCTACGTCTTTTGGTCTAGCTTTCAGTGGTGACCTCTCTATTATGTCTTCAAGAGAGGAGTTTTTACAAATGTGAGCTCAAATTGAGTCTCAACACAATATGAATAAAAAAACAGGGCTTTACTTGGATCCCCCAAGTCTTTTTGAGTACACAGACTCTCCCTCTCGCTCTCTGTCTCTGTCTTCTCTCTATCTCAGCACTGCTTGCCTCTATCTCCATCATTCATTGGATTTTAAGCCAATCGATGCTTGTCTGTTCATTTTCCCTTTTAGGCTCTCTAGCTTTCGACCTTTGTCTATTCAAACCCCCTTTGAGCATTAACCAATCATGGTGTAACGTCTTCAGGGATGGTGGCCACCTATTTTGTAATGGAAGGGACCATTGGCACTTTAGAAATCCCCAAAATAGTCGTTCTCTTTTTACGTAGAGAATACATAGAAAACCTGTAAAAATCCGCCCAAACGCCTTTTATCAGACTTCAAATACTATCGATTCTGCCCTATAATCCTTTTCGATCCATCTTTCGGCACTATTGCAAGTCCACCGTAGATCAATGTTTGTTATTCATTTCGGGTGGCTTATGCGCCCGAAGATTACCCGCCCGAAAAGGTGGTTTTCTCTCTCCGATGCCTAGCCATGTGTCAGCCAGTGTATGGGATCGGGCGGAGCCCGGCCAATACCACCTACTGCCTAAGGCCCACTTGAAATAACGCTCATTACGAAACTCAAAATATATGTCACGGCATGTATAATTCCTTTCGGATCTGTTTTATTCCCCAATTTTCTTTTCCTTTTATTTTCATTTATTTAACGAAAATGCGAGTTTACATAGGAAAAATCCCTTTTACAAAACTCAAAGCATATTAAATTTCATCCATAACCCCGTTGGCTCTGGCTTTATCATAAGTCACATGTATATTGGCCCCGCTCCTTTGTATTGCTCCAATGTGATATTGCGATATCGCAATCACATATTGTATAGCCCTCGGGCCTTTGGTAAGTGCTCCCTTGTATTTGCCAATGCGATATTGTGAGTTAACCCAGGCTATCGATCTGCGTGCTTGATCGATGGTCCTCATTACCTCGCATTGATCGTTGTCACAACTTTCATATAGTAGCCTCCGATAGCATCTACTTGCCATCCGCGATTATGATATGTTGATCGAATTTGGACCGTTGATCAGCTAGATCTGACGACTCCTGTACATCATTGTTCAAGCCTCCGATAGCTATGTTTTTCACTATTTATTCATGTTTTTCACTACCGATAGTGTTTTCTGCCATTTTTAAAGGTTCATCCTTTGCAATAGTTCTTTTTATTTTTGAAGACTTAGAGGGTATTTAGGATCCATTTTGGATCACACCTTGCCACTGAAAAATCTTTTGGACCACCGAAAGTTGGTTTTTAAGCATCGATCAAGTGAGGATACAAATTCCTCACTTATTCAATCTCTATGCATCTTGCATTGCTTAGTTTTGAACCTTTGAGTCTGATTCTTAGGTACTCAACATCCCCTCTGTGTGTAGTTCTCACCTTCCTGTCCAGAACTATTTCTTCCTGAAACTCATTGAGATATTCAGGAAACAGATCATCAATAGAAGGCAACTGACTTTGCTCTTTGAGATCTTCAATCAATGAAGGTTCATATAGTCTCAAGTTGTCTACATTAATGACTGAATAGATATGCATATAAGCTGGCAAATCAAGGCGAAAATCATTTTTACAAATTTTCTCAAGTATCTTGAAAGGCCCATACCTTATTGGTTTCAACTTCTTACCTTCACCTTGCATTCTGTCTTTGCTGATATACAACTAGACTTGATCACCAACTTGGAAGCTATGCTCAATTCGATGCTTGTCATGCCTTAGCTTGTACTTGGCCTGGCTTCTTTCCACTTGTTCCTGCATTGCCTGGTGAATCTCTTGGATCTGTTCAATGAACTTGGTTTCTTTGTCCACATCACTGTGTCCATCAACTACTACGTCTTTACCAAACACAAAATCCAAGGGAGAGTTTGGTATAAAACCAAAACAAGTCTCAAAAGGAGATCTATGTGTAGAAGAGTGATTGGCACGGTTGTAAGCATGTTTCACATAACACAAATGTTCATCCCAAAGCTTGGGATGCTTGCTACAATAGGCCCTAAGTAACTAGATCACTGTCCTATTGACCACCTCTATTTGGCCATTTGCTTATGGATGAACTTTTGTGCTCTTCTTCAATCTGGTGTCCATCAACTCCCATCGACTTGACCAAAAATTCCCAACAAATCAGGAATATCGATCAGATACAATAGAAGTGGTTAACCAAAAATGAACCCATACATGCTGAAAGAACAACTTTTTTGTTTGTTTAGTTTTAATCTACTTGTTACAAGGTGTTAAAATACACATTTTTTTGAACCTATCCATAATAACATATAAATAATTATGACCTTTTCTAGATTTTGGAAATCCCCCAACAAAGTCCATGGAAACACTTTCCCAAGGACGACAAGGAACTAGAAGTGGAGTGTACAAGCCTAATTTTCTATTACTGGCCTTGCTTGTAGCACACATGGTACACCCTTTAATATATCTAGAATCTGTTTCATACATTCTTGGCCAATAACAGAACCTTTGCAACTATGCAACTGTTTTACTTACACCAAAATGACCTGATATTAGAGAAGTATGTGCTTCTCGGATTATGTTAACTCTTTCAATTTGAGGAATACATAACTTTCCCAAATGATATAAGAGTTGGTCCTTAACATGATAATCCAATTCTTCTACTTGTTTTCCATGAATTAAAGTTGCATATACATCTTTAAAATCTAAATCTTGAGCATATTGTTCAATGTAGCTTTCATGCAATACTGAGTTATGCTTAAGTATAGTAGATGCATTTATGATTGGTCTTGATAGCATATTTGCAACCTTATTGTGTATGCCCTTCTTATATCAGATGACCAGATGAAACTGCTGTAGAAAACCCATCCACCTATAGTGTCTTGATTGCTACAATTTAGTTTGTGAGTGTAAATATTGAAGTGGTTGATGATCTGTATGTATAATTGTTTCTTTTCCCATTAGGTAATGTTTCCACTTTTTCACACTCTATACTAATGCATACAATTCTTTATCATATGTGGGATAATTAACTACTGCAGAAGTAAATGTCTCAGAATGATAACATATGGGTTTACCATGTTGCATCAATAGTACTCCCATGGCATAGTCATTGGCATCTGTTTCATTCTCAAATGGTCGTTGAAGATCTAGAAATGCTAGTACTGGTGCTGTACTATTTTTTTCTTCCAAGGTATCGAAGGCTTTTTGTTTCCCCCACTAAAACACCTTGTTCAATCCTGTTAAACAATGTAAGGGAGCTGCAATCAAGGAAAAGTTAGAAATAAACTTTCTCCAATATTTTGCTACTCCTAGGAAACTCCTAACTTCTGTAGCAAATTTGGGTTTAGTCCGGTTCACAATGACTTCAACCTTAGAGGGATCTATCTTCAATTCACCACCCCCTACAATATGACCCAAATAATTTAAAGATGTTTTCCCAAATTCACATTTTGATGACTTCACATAGATATTTTCTCTTTTCAAAACATCTAAAGTCTGCTTTACATGCTTTAAATGTTCTTCCCATGTTTTACTGAAAACAAGAATGTCATATAAATATACAATTACAAAATCATCAATAAAAGGTCAAAGTACATCATTCATAACTCTCATGAAAGTGGTAGGAGCATTAGTTAAGCCAAAAGGCATAACTAGCCATTCATACAACCCTTGCTTTGTCTTGAAAGTAGTCTTCCATGCAATTTGTTCTGCAACTCTAACCTAATGATAGCCACTACGCAAGTCCAACTTGGAAAAGTAAACTGCTTCTTTCAGCTGATCCAATAAATCATCAATGCGAGGAAAAGGATAACGATTCTTGATCGTTATTTTATTTATTTCTTTGTAATAAATGAACATCCTCCATGAACCATCTTTCTTTCTCACCAACACAATTGGAGATCCACATGGTGATGTTCTTGGTCTTATGAACCCTTTATCGAGCAGCTCTTGTACTTGCTTCTTGATCTCTGCATTCTCTAAAGTAGATAACCTTTTATACCTGTGGCTATGATTATTGTTTCATCACCTAAGTTTGACCCCAAGTCTTTCTAAATAGAAGTAGCAGCCTTTTACTTCTTACCACCAAACTTCCTGGGTTTCAGCTCTAGATACAAAGACCAACAGTGTTCGTCATCACGTCCATCCTTCTTGCAGTGAGTGCATGAAGGTTTGTCTTTCTATACAATGTTTGTCTTCCTCTCCCATTTTTGCTTCTTCTTTTCTTTGTTCTTGCTTGCAAAGGGTTTTGATGATCCCTCGATCTTTGGGTTCACATTCTTACCTCTAGCCTCTATATGTGTATCCTGAACTGATACATCATATAGGCTAGTGGGGTTAAACATGAGAATGGTGTGCTTCAAATAGCTATGCAGACCACCTATATACTTTAGCAAAGTTTCAGGTGAGTCTAGAGAAATGCCTAGGGTTAAATCTCTTTTTCTAAATTCCTGGGTATAACTTTGTACACTTTGCCCCTTTAATTGGCGAAGAGTTTACCAACTCATCATTGCTTGCTGCATATAATCTAGTGGATAGAATTGTTTTTTAATGGTAGGAACAAATTCATTCTAGGTAGATGTAGAAATTTTGAATAATTTAACACATATTCAATGGAGATTATCCTGATCATGTACTATTGCGGAAAACATACACAATACATAAGCTCCTCTACGTTGATCATCAATATAGCAGAATCAATAACAATAAAACATCAAGAGCATTCACACATTAACACAGTATATATCCCGGGGAAAGCATCTCGCTAAAAACCCCAACTATCTGTATATTAATGATTGAGTCATGTAACATTACACAGTATAATGCTTCTCACAAGTATCTCCAGCTCTGTTACACACAATCCAGCTCAGATCTGAATCAATCACTGGCTCAAATTTCCTCCGCTGCTTGCCTTGCCCTCCCACTTTTGCGCAATCCTTGCAGAGATAATTGATGAATGGCTGAAGCAAACTCGTATTTCCTTGGCTGAACCACGCAATCCTCATTGGCATTACTCAATCCCATTGATTGTGCAAATCATCATGCACAGCTATAGTCACAACTGATAGCAATCTGATCCTCTAACACCTGTCCCTGCGAACTGAACATGCACTGACATGCAACTGAGTTAACTGATGTATTCTATAGTTGCATTATGAGTTAATAACTTGTGAATTAATTAATAACTAATACACCCAACTCATCTCTAGTATATTTTCCAGTTAGACTAAATACAACCAGATTAACAAAGCTAAACTGAACACAACTCCATCAACTGCACCTCCAGTCCACTAAACTCAACTCACTTGAGTTCTAACTGAAGTCCCGCATGAAAATATTAGTCATCCCATAGGTAACCACGTATTTCCTTCTGGGATCTGCATGTACCACATCCGTAGCTCATCCTGAAGTGCTCCAAGAGAATAAGACAAAGTTTATAGTCTAAATATTATTATGAGCTAATAATATTTGACTGTTCTATATTTAGACTGAGCAGTCACTCCGCTGTCATCTAGGTCTAAAAATAGAAGTCCATCTATTTTTTCCAACTTGATCAATCATCCATAAACAGCAACCTGCAATCCATAGACATGATCCATATGTCTAAAAATAGACATAGTCTAAAAATAGACTTGCGCCAAAAATAGCCTGCGGGCCCACTTAGTGAAGGCGACTCTTTTCACTAAGCTCCATCATCTTGTTGCAATCTCAACACTCCCTCTCGACAAGATATGGATTATCAGCAACCCCTATCCTGCCTCGGTGGTACTCGAATTTGCTCCTGGTGAGAGCCTTCGTCAGAATATCAGCATCCTTATCCTCCGTTGGAATGTACGAAAGTAACATGATCCTCCGCTGCACACAATCTCTGATATGATGGTACCTGATGTCAATATGTTTAGATCTATCATGAAATACAGGATTAGCCGATAGTTTAATGCAACTCTGGTTATCACAGTAAATCACAGTAGGATCCAAATGAGAACCGAACAAACCAACTAGGATCTTCCTCATCCATATAGCCTCGCATGTAGCCAAACTTGCTGCCATATACTCGACCTCCGCTAAACTGAGTGCCACGAATCTCTGTTTCCTGCTGTACCAAGAAATTGTTGTCGATCCAATACTGAAGACCCATCCCGATGTGCTCTTTCTGTCCGTTGGGCTCCCTGCCCAATCTGCATCCGTGAAGCCACATAGCTTCACCTCATCCTCCTATCTGTACCACAAACCATATCCCGATGTGCCTCTCAAGTAGTGCAATACATGCTTGCTCGCCTTCTAGAAGAGCTTGGTAGGCTTAACCATAGCTTGTGAAAGCTGATTAACTGCATAGAATATATTAGTTCGTGTATTGACCAAATACATCAGCGACCCCACCAACTGTCGATAAACAGTGGCATCCACTTCTTCTCCCGATGTGGCATCCTCCTTCCTCCAACCTCCAGGAAGGAACACAGTCTTCACATCCATCTGATGAATGTGCCATCCCATCTGCGCTTAGAGAGCAAGAATCGTCTGTATGGAAGAATACCTTGCGACAAGTGCAAAGGTCTCCTCATAATCGATCCCCTCTATCTGTGAAAAGCCTCGGGCAACAAATCTTGCCTTGTACTTCTCCACACTCTCGTCAGCAGCCTGCTTAACTTTATAGATCCATCTTGAACCCACCACTGATTTCCCTTCCGGTCTAGGAACAATCTCCCATGCACTGTTTCTGACAATAGAATCATACTCTTCCACCATGGCGTCTACCCATGGGGGATCCTCCACAGCTTCCTCAAAAGAGGATGGCTCAGTCACAACACACTTGCTCATAAGAGCCATGTATCTAGTGTATCGATCAGGTGACTGTCTCTGTCTACGTTGGGTTGTAGGTGGTCCTAAGACTTTATCTGCATCTTGAGCGAGTCGCTCAGCTTCTGTCAAGCGCTTTCACCCTCTGATGGTTGGCGCTGCTTGAGTGGTCTCTTCCACTCCATGAACCTCGTTCTGTGGCTGATCCATGTCCTAAAGCTCATCCTTAGGAACTAATAGCTCCTCATCTGCATGCAAGTGTAGCTCCCTCTCAAGTGAATACTTCATGGCTTTCTCCTCCTGAAATTTTATATCCCGTCGCACATCAGTTTTACCACTGTTTGGCAAATACACACAATAGTTGTGGGGCGTATCAGTGTACCCCACAAATATACCAACCTCTGCAGTCAGCTCCAACTTCTTCCTAGCATCCTTTGTCACATGCATGTAAACGTTAGCACCAAAAATCCTCAAATGAGAAAGATCAGGCTTCTTACTAGAATAAGCCTCCTCGGGTGTACTCATGCCAAGTATCTCATGAGGACAACGGTTCTGCACATAAACTGTTGTATTGCATGCTTCCGCCCACAAGTGAAGGGGTAGGCCCTGATCATGCAACATCACCCGTGCAACACCCACGATCGTTCTGTTCTTCCGCTCAGCTACCCCATTCTGTTGTGGGTTATGGGGAGCTATGAGCTCTCTTCAAATCCCTTTTGCCTTGCAGAAATCCTTGAACTCGTTCGAGATGTATTCACCACCATTATCGCTCCTAAGAGCCTTCACCTTCTTCCCTGACTCCTTCTCGACCAGTGCTTTGAATTCACAGAACTTTGAATATGTCTCGCTCTTCTTCTGCATGAAGAAGATCCAGCACTTACGAGAGAAATCATCAACAAAAAATCACATAATACCTGTGTTTTGCTGTCGAAGCAACTGAGAAAGGTCCACACATGTCTGTGTGAATTCTCTCAAGGATCGTCGTG
>APFE031193726.1:0-15954 GCA_000404065.3 Pinus taeda | reverse complement strand
GTCTTCTAACATCACCACAGAGATAAGATTCTTCTTCAATCCTGGAACATGCATCACTTCCTTCAATACGAAGGGTTTACCAGACTCCCTCTCAAAGGAAATGGTACTGATACCGGTCGTACTGTATCTACCATCATCGCCCATCTCGATGTGCGCTCCAAGATCTTTCTCATCCAAATCAGGAAAAAAATCTCGATCTCCTGTCATGTGAAAAGACGCACCACTGTCCAAGAACCATACCAATCCCATCACACTTTATACCAAGCATGCGATCAGTGAAAAATCTAGCTCAAACTGCGAGGCTAAGGCCTGTCTTGCTGCAGATCCAGCAGCTTGCTTATTTTTCTTCTTCTGCGGACAATTTTTGGCATAATGTCCGTGTTGGTGACAGTGAAAGCACTTCACCTTGGACATGTCCTGCTTCTTGCCTTTCGCACCGGAATGAGAAGCTTTCTTGTTCTTCCCCTTCTTTGCTTTGGTAGCTAAAGTGCAATTTTCTTCATCAGATGCCTTTGATGAAGATCCGTCCCTGGTATTCCGCCTGATCTCCTCTTGCACAAGATCAAACCAAAGTCTCTCCCATCCTGGCAATTTCTCCCGACCATTGATAGAGCCTTGATAGGAATGCCAACTCTTCGGAAGACCAAGGAGAGCCAAGCTCACCAAGTCCTCACCATCGACAGTCACCCCCACACTTCCCAGCTCATCCCAGCATTGGGTGAACTTCGCGAGATACTTGGGCATACTGTCTCCTTTCTCACACTTAATGTTTCTGATTTTATCCTTGAGCGTCAACTTCTTCAGGTCGCTCTTGCTTTGGAATAAATCTATCAACACTTTCCACATCAAGTATGGAGAAGCCTTTCCATGCACGCTGAATACAATGTGATCCTTCATGCCATCCAACAGAATCCGACACTTTGCTGTCTTCTTTTGCCAAGCCTCAACTTGAGCAGCATCAGTAGGCTTTGGGACTTCAGCATCTATGAACTCCTTCAACCCATTGTCATCTAACATCGCCTCCATCCTATCTTTCCATGCAATATAATTCGAGCTACCTTCAAGGGCATACTCCAATCGCAATCTGTTGAAAGACATTTCAAATTCGACACCAAGAAAACACTGCTGCAAATTCGAATTCCACCAGCTCAAAACTCAACTGCCTCTGATCTAAAATTCGTGAGAACAAAGTATTTCTCGTATAAAGATTGACTATATGGGCATTTACAGGATATCTCACCTTCCAAAAGAAGGATGAATCCAGAGGCTACCTGGCCCGATTACAGACTCTACCTGTAGAAATAAAATGTAATCACTTTCTGAATAATAGATCTGATGATCAACTTTGCTCTGATACCATGTAGAAATTTGAATAATATAGCACTTATTCATAGAGATTATCCTCATTATACACTATTTGCGGAATGCATGCATAATACATAACCTCCTCTACCATTGATCATCAATTTGCGGAGTTAAGAAACAATCGCATGCGCACATTGAAACATCAATCACACATATCAACACAACATGTAATGGGTAAAGCATACAGTTGAAAACCCCCAACTATCTGTATGTTATAATAATAGAGAACATGTAACAATACATAGTACAATACTCCTCACAAGTACTCAGTACTATCTCCACATGCTACACACAAACTAGCTCAGATCTGAACAAGTCACGGGTTCAAATCTCCTCCACTGTTTGCCTGCCTCTACTGCACAATCCAAGTTGAGAATATATGAGATCCAAGTTCAGCTTCCCTTGGATTGTATTGCGCAATCCTCATTGGCAATCTCAATCAATGACTGTGCAAATCTCATGCACAGCTATAGTCACAACTGATAGTAGTCTCACCTTTCACCCACCTCTAACACTTGTCTCCACTGAACTGTCCATGCACTGAGTTAACTGATGCATTCTTTAGTCAACTTATGAGTTAATAATTAGTGAATTAATTAATAATTAATTCACACCACTCATCACTAGTGTATTTGTCAGTTAGACTAAATACAACTAGTTCAACTAAGTCAAACTGAACACAACTCCATCAACTCCTCAATCAACTCCACCAAAACTCAATCACTTGAGTTCTAATTGAAGTCCTTCATGCAATAGCTCAACTAACCCATAAGAAAAGTGTATTTCCTTCTGGCAGTTGCATGTGCCACATCCGTATCTCGAACTGAAGTGCTGCAAGAGGATAAGATAATGTTAATAGTCCAAATATTATTAAGAGCTAATAATATTCGACTGTTGTATATTTAGACTGGCAGTCTAAAAATAGACTCCGCCCATATGTCTAAAAATAGAAGTCCATCTATTTTTTACCAACATGACCAATCATCCATAAATAGCATCCTGCAACTCATAGACCATGATCCATATGTCTAAAAATAGACATAGTCTAAAAATAGACTTTGCACAAAAAATAGCCTGCGGGCCCACTTAGTGAAGGCGACTTCTTTTCACTAAGCTCCATCATCTTGTTGCATTTTCAACACTGGGTATTGTTTTTTAACATGTCAAAATGAAAATTTTCATGTATTCTTTAGAGGGAGATGTTAGACTTTGGTACAAAACAATACCTCATTGCAACATATCCTCCTTAAAGAGCTTTCACATAGCATTCAATCATTTTTGCAAAAGATTATATCCACAAGGTGCTCTGTTTGAAGATTGTTGTGCACATTTTAATGTTGAAAATATTTTTGAGGTTAATGATCATGCTGAAGATGTTTTTGGGGCTCAACTCCAAGAAAGCATATACTTGCATCAAGAAGCACTACCCAACAATCAAGAAAGGGAAGAAGGAGACATTATCAAGTGGCAAATAAACCCTCTGAGATCTTATTCTGTTGAATTTGATGATTCTCCTTCTTACGATTCGTATAAGTCTGTTGAAGCCTTGAAATTTGTTGTGAAAACATGGGGGATAACCACCCGGTCTAGACCTTGAAAGCAATTCCTTTTCCGTTTGGTGTAGTGGCTCTGGTTGGGGATAATGGGACCAATTTCCCAGAAAGGATTGATTTGATAATGATGTTGGGGTGATATAAGACATAACGAAGAATGATTTAACTAAAAATGATCTAATCTAAACAATAAACACATGAATCTACTAATTCTATTGTTTATCTTGCTATATATATACCTTAGAATAATCTAAGATATGTGATCTACAAAGATGTCTCAAAGCAACTGATAATGAAGATTATTCAACCGATGAAAGAAATGAAATCGTAAATCATAATTGCTTTGGTTAAATAGTTAGACAAAACAATTGAGAAAACTTTATCGCATATAATAATTGTGCATGTATTCGATAAGGAATTAGAGCTGAAACATCATACAAAAGTGAAATAATGTAGAACTATAACTCATATTTCCTACATAACACAATATAAGAAAAAGTATTGCTAATTCATAAATGAAACACGATCATAAGATAAAAGTACCATATATGAAAGGTTTTGCCCATGAGATCAACAATATTGATCCACTTTCTTCCAATCAAATATACCCTAAGAGTACATAAGTGCAATTTCAGTAGAGTATGCTTCAATATTCAAGAAAATTAGATCTTGTTCCAATTATTTCATCAAAAAATTCACAAAAGTACAAAAGTGAAATCTCTTGCAAATTGTTTTTGATAAAATTCTAGATCCCTCTCTAAATGCATGAGAGAGGTTTAAATACTATAATACATATTTCAAAAATAGATTATTACAAAAAAACGATGAGGAAGTTTCAAACAACCTTCCTCGGAGTAAGCAAAATAAAACTAAAAATAGGAAATAAACTAATGGCAAGCTTCTTCATTTTGAATTCTCTTAGTCGACCACTTGGTCTTTGAGATTGCAGATATCCATCATTAGTTTCACCAGGGGAGGTTGGCCAATTGTAGATTTTTTTTTTATTTTTTATTTTTTTATTTTTTATTTTTTATTTTTTATTTTTATTTTTTTATTTTTTTATTTTTTATTATTTTTTTATTTATTTTTTTTTATTTATTTTATTTTTTTTTTTTTTGTGTGTGTGTAATTTATGCTACTTCTAATATTATACAAAAAAGGCATACAAAAAGATTACATCCGCCATGCTGAGATGGCTACAACTGAACAATAGTGCATACTATGACTAAACTCGAACCTGAGAGACTGAAGGACTATGAGACTGTCCACTGACCCCAAACCAGAACCCATGTGAAACTAGATACATGCCAAAAACTCCCAATCCCTGCCGAGGCGAGGGGGAAGTTTACAAACATTGAAGTTCCAACATACATAACTACAGACATAACAGACAAACATACTTCGACGTGAATCGACCCAAAAAACATGACTGACTCAACCGCCATTGCGCACTGTGACCACCGTGCCGACATTCTGAGACTGTAAGAGCGGTCTCCAAAACAACCAAGCAACAGGCTTAAGCATCCACGGAGGTGGATGGTTGCTCCTCCACCACTGGACATGCATACTGATCAGATGCACTTGAATCTGTGTAGGGGGGATCGTTCCTTGCAGGCTCGCTTGTTCCCTCCATTGTTCCCGCCACCGCACCCGAGGCTTCCGCAGGCTGCAGTCGCGAACACTGAACAGGCGAGGGTGGCCGTGGCTCCGCTGGGACCTCTAGCGTGGCTGCGTGTTCACATTTTTCGATCCGAACTGAAACATAATAGATGGCATTGTCCAAGGCGCATGGAAACCGGAACCGGGTGGATGGGTGAGAACCGAGCGAACACGCCGCTGCCCTTCCCCACCCTCTTCCTCTGCCTCGTCCCCGTCTAGCTCCAAGGGAACTAATTTCTTCAGAGGGGGAGTCGAATGAGGCTAAGGATCGTGGTGAAGAAGCACGACCTCTTGCACCTCCCCTTGAACCACCCCGCCGACTGATGAGGCGTTGCCATTCATGCGGCATCCTGAAACAAAACTGCACACAATTTTGCCCAGAGACCGAGTTTGCCCTCTGCCACACAGTGCCTTGGACCAGTGCAGAAGCTTACAAGGCAAATAGTAAACCGTTGAAATAATGCAAGTGAGTGGGACAAGACTTACCACCCTGAACTGAAGTCGAGGATCATCCAGAGCACCGAAGGGCGAATTGCTCACAGGGACCCCAATAAACTGAAGCCGTGTGTCTTCCGGAGCACGGAAGGGAAAATAGCACACAGAGACCAAGACCAACTGAAGCGAGCAGACGATAAAGCCCGGGCGACCCAAGGTAAAGACCAAGGCCTTCTGTACAGAGGGCCAAGGTCTAAATCTTGGCAAACGCAACCACGGATCAATCATCCAAGACCAGAGCAAACAACACACAGACCACAGAGACTTGACATCCCAAGAAACAACATTCCAGACGCTAACCATTCCAACGCTCTCCAACTGCACACAGTTCACCTGCAGGCCGAGGTAGTCGACTGTTATAGCGCTGTGAACAACTGATCTCCCATGCGAATTAATGGCCGCATTGATCATGGCCGGACGGAGGAAGCAGTTTCGAGACACGTCTGGCCATCTGGCTGATTTGGGCGGCCACTTGCCCAGTAATGAGGCCGCCCTCACATTTATTTGCATATTAATCACCCGCAGCCGGGGGCCAATTGTAGATTTTAACTGTCCTGCGAATACGAAATTTGAGAGAGCTGACACCATTTTTTGTACAGAACTAGTTAAACATCATAGAGTCATCCATTGGCTATGTGGTTTTACCAAATAATGCCAGTATATCTCCCAATCAAGTTTGGATAGTTGTTTGATTGCTTCCTCTTTGGTTTGGGTTGTTTCTTTCCACTGTTGTTCTAGATGTCTGATGTCTGGGAGAGCTCCTGGTATGCATTCTTTAACAAGGTTAGCACTGTGAATATTTTCATTCACGGCCTCAATTATGTTGTTTGTTGTGCCTGTTGCTGTTATCGTTACCCTTTCTGTCTGCTTTAATCATGTATCCCAATCTGTAAATAGAATGTCTTTATGGGATTCATTTATCTTTGGCAAATCAACTTTTCTTCCTTCATCATATTCCTGCCAGTCAATAAACTCTGAAATATTTCTATAGATTTCTTCATATTATAATATTAGATCAATCACTTGGTTTGTCAATTTATTACTTGTTTTACAGTAAGCATTGATTTGTGAGATCTTTCGACAAAACATCTCTTGTTGTTGTGTCAATAGGGAATTTAGCTTGATTGCTTCTTTAATGAACTCATTTTTCTGAGGGTTATCTTTGAATTTGTCTACCATGACCTGCATTTGGCAAATATGTGAGTCTTTCTCTGTCATGCTTGCTTGGTGTTGTAACCTCATTTGCTCAAAATCCCCTTGATGTTGTGCTACTTGTTGTTCTGTTTACATATTGGTACTCTATTTCTATTGTTCCAATTGTTGTTCCAGCAGTTGTATTCTTTGTTCTTTTTCTTTAAGTAGAAGTCAGACTTCTGTTGCTTTATCAAAGGTTGCAGTGGCATAGGCGCCTGCAAACTGTGACAACTTTGTAAGGCTCTCAGATGGATCAATAAGAGTTCCTTTCCATACAACTTCCATTGATTCGTTCTCAAGAGTTGCAACAATTGTTGTGTCTAACTTCCTCTTCTCTCTTTGTCTTTTTACCACCACCTTATGTGTAGGAATGTAAAATATGTCTAATGGAGGTATTTCTTTGGCTTTCAAGACAATTTCAGAAGTAGGGAAAGTCGGGATGACCTCAATGTCTTGAGTGTTTGTGACACCTTGCTCTGTTGTCTCTGGATTTGTTACTTGTTGAGTTTGTTTAGTGGTCTGGAATCCATATGTCTCCTCAAGACTTGTCCCTGTTTGGAGCTTTTGATTGAATTGCTCCCATTCTTTGTCTAGATCAATAATTAGAATCTTCTTTGTTTAAGTTGATGTGGAGTCAACCTCTGTATCTTTCTTGGCCAAGGCCTGTTCAGTAGTTTCCTTAGTATTTCCGTCTTTATTTTTCTCAGAACCTTTATTGGGACTTTCTTCTTCACCCTGAGGTTGATGCTCTGAATGTTCTGACCCCTGAGTTGATATTTCTTGTGACTCTTCATCAGAATTCTCCTTAGAACTTTCCTCTAGGCTCACGCTAGGAGTAGGTTCTCTTATTTGTTCAATCTGTAACAAGTCAGGACCTTCAACAATCTTTTATTTATGTATATATAGAAAGCATTTATGTCATATGGACTTAACCGTAATGATGCTAAATGTAATACCTGTGCAAATGATTCGACTCCCTAGAAGAGGTCATCACCTGATTTTAACCATGGTGGTGAAGTCTTTGGCAACTTGGTTTGGGTCATACTGTCGACCTGGAATCATGGCTAGTTTTAGAGATGTAATATTCTCCATTTCTTTCACTGCATGTGCAAAATCATGCAATGCAAAAGTGCCACATTGTAGTGGAAAGGTTGGCCAAATGGAAATTTTCATTTCCTTTAGAGTTTTGGTTAAACCATCCCCTACTGTCTGGTAAGAAATCTCTCTTGCTAGTAGTTTGTGTGGATGTTGGGCATCGGAGCCCCCCACAACATGTTTTGGGGCGCAAAGCCCAAGTTTTGGGTCAAATGTATTGTAAGACTCCGCGAATTGTGGGCGCGGAGCACGAAGTATAGGTTGAGTCATAGGGTTGTCCGCCCTAAGTTTGGTAATGTAAGGTAATGTCATGCTGACCTACCCATGGTCCATGGACCATGGGATTATATAAATAGAGCGACACTCTAAGTTTGTAAAGGGGAAAAAAAGGGGATAGAGGAGTACGAATGGTTTGAGCATAAAGTAGAAGTCTAAATGTATTGGGTCCTAGTAGTAGGAAGAGGCTCTACAGCTGAGTGCATAGAGGCCTGGTAGAGTCTGCAATTGAGTGCACAGACCCTTGCAGCTGAGTGCATAGGGTGGTGTCGGGTCTACAACCTTGAACGAAGAATAATAAAGAGAAGATTGAATCCAATTGCTGTATCTACTTTTGTATTACGTTTTGTGCATTTTTACTGTTTTGTTTATCGCACACCCTTATATTGATGCTGGATATACTATTAATTATCTCTAGACTTACACGGATAAGCTAAGGAACTTGGGTCATAATACGGATCGCGCCCCAAGTAGGACAGCGCGAAGGCAACATCACAGGTTGCAAAGGACTAATAGATTTGCGTAGTGACATGCGCGCGGGGTCAAACCATGGACCACTTGATACCATTTGACATCCCCAGGGTGCGGAAACCTGGTTCTATCACCCTCCCATACTACTTTGGGTGAGACCTTAGTCCGTGCTCCGCGGACTGTTGCCAAAAGGGCCAGTAGTACCTACATTGTAGCAGGCACATCAGCAGCAGAACAGATGCTACGCACAAGGATGGCCAATACCATAGCACTATTGGAAGGGGTGCTCATAGCAGAGAATGAGGTCGACAGAGCCGCGGTTGGAAAAATCAAGGGACTTGGCCCTAATTTGGCTGCCCTTCCTCGAGACACACTGTACAAACTACAGGATGGAATAACAGCAGAGCTCCGCACCAAGGAGGGTCGCGCGATATAGGTGCTAAGTGAGCAAAAGGTCAAGATTGAACAGCTCAGCCTGCAGCATGAGGAACTGGTTTCACAGAACTAGCAGTTAGTGCAAACAGTTGATGAAGCATGCCAACGCGTCCCAGAGTTGTCCATCGCTGCGAACTTACCGACAGAAGTACAGATCCACTATTTGGCAAGTGGAGTCTGAAATGCGCGCGAGGAAATGATGCGCGTGCAACTGGAGTTGAAATCTCCAGATTGCCGAGTTGCAGTTGAAGGCACAACCTTCCACTCCCCTAGAAGTTAGAGAGAGCAACGTGTTAGTACTATCCAAACAGGGTTGGAAGAAATTGGACGGGCAGTGCAGGACTGTACCAGTATGTTGGACCAAGCCTTTGGCGTCCTCACATCCTTGCAGGAGGACCCCAACATACAGCGCCTGGAAACAGAGGCACGCAAACTTCGGGAGTAGTATGATAGTGTTTGAGGAACTACACAGATAGTCGCCCTCACTCAACGGCTCGTAAAGATGCAACAAGCAAGGGCACTGAAAGAGAAGGTGGATGCCACAAGATAGAAAGAGGCACTTCTCAAAGCGCGTGTCTAGCCATGGATAAACGATGCCTTCAGCATTACGGTAGGTATTGAGGGCAAGCTCACAAAGATGCAAGGGCTCTACACGCTAAGGCAGGGATTTGATCCTCACAAAAAAGCATCAGAAGAGCGCATGCAGCAAGTCCAGCAAACAATTGAACAGTGCGCTGCGGACCTCCAAGCAGCGTGGGACCAGTTGGAGGGACTCTGCGCTAAGATTGCCATGCCAACAAAGTGACACGAGGGCGAGTCACGATGTTTGTTTGGGGGCCTGTTGGGCATCGGATCCCCCCACAACATGCTTTGGAGTGAAAAGCCCAAGTTTTGGGTCAAATGTATTGTAAGACTCCACGAATTGCGAGTGCGGAGCGCAAAGTATAGGTTGAGTCATAGGGTTGTCCACCCTAAGTTTTGTAATGTAAAGTAATGTCATATCGGCCTTGTATAAATAGAGTGGGGCTCTAAGTTGTAAAGGGGAAAAAAAGGGGATAGAGGAGTACGAATGGTTTGAGCATAAAGTAGAAGTTTAAGTGTATTGGGTCCTAGTAGTAGGAAGAGGCTCTGCGGCTGAGTGCGTAGAGGCCTGGTAGAGTCCGCAGTTGAGTGCGCAGACCCATGCATCTGAGTGCGCAGGGTGGTGTCGGGTCTATAACCTTAAACGAAGAATAATAAAGAGAAGATTGAATCCAATTGATGTATTTTCTTTTGTATTACGTTCTGTGCATTTATACTATTTTGTTTATTGCACGCCCTTATATGAATGTTGGATATACTATTAATTATCTCTATACTTACATGGATAAGCTAAGTAATCGACTAAAAACAAGTTAATAGTAAGGAAATTGGGTAATAATATGGATCATGCCCCAAGTAGGACTACGTGAAGGCAACATCACCGGTTGCGAAGGACTAATAGATGTGTTTAACGACGTGCACATGGGGTCAAACCGCGGACCACTTGATACCATCTAACATCCCTAGGGTGCGAAACCTAGTTCTAGCACCCTCCCATACTACTTCGGGTGAGACCTCACTCCGCGCTCTGTGGACTGTTGATGAAAGGGCTAGTAGTACCGAGATTTGTTTAGCTAAATCACCTCTGAACCTGGGTCGGGCCCCAACAAGCCAACAATGGAACATAATATGGGAGGACATGTGGAGCTGTAATGCTCCCAAAAACTCTGATATAAGTAAATGTTTCTTCACCAAACCATCTTGCGATTGGCAAGATGTCTATCTTTGCCTCTTCGGAAAGCCTAGGGGCTATTTTATAAAAAATGGTTTTATAAATGGGTAACATAATACCATGGAAAATTCTGTAGAAATGGGAACTGAACTGGGATTCCCATAAAGTTTTATGATACACATGGATGGGAAGAGGGTTTTGTATAGTCCACTTCCAACCCATGTTTGGAAACTGTGAGCAAAAACATATGGCGTCCATTACATAAGCACTCATGTAAAAAGGGGGAATAGTCTATGAGGAGACAATTCTCTTTTTCCTATATTCCCTAATAGTCATAGCTAAATCATTTGACAAAATATGACTCCAATTCATAATCATTACGTTAACAACTGCATTAATCAATGAAACCCACTCTATGGAAAATTTGGTACTATCAACTTTCCCAGATAGTCTACACATCATCGCAGCTATGAAATTATGTGGAGCTGAGGGGGATGAAATTGGGTACATATCGGATTTCTCCTGTTTGAATTTGTCGGAGCTCGACCTCCAGTTCTACATAACTTCCATTAGGTCCTCGCTTTCTTTGGCAAAATGTGCAAGGAAATCTTTATCATAGAGCTTTTGAGGTTCTGGTAGATGGTACATCTGGGGAAAGTTTTCTGGCATGAAAGACCCCATAACTTCAAGTCTTGAATTTCTAAAAATCCTGTTTGAAATATTCACATTATCAATTATCCATTTCACCATATATGTTTATGGTAATATCTTGGGCCTTGCAGCTATTTTGTGTAGAAACGAACATTCTGCCTCAAAGTAGGAAGCCTCAGATGATACTTCAGCATCAGTTGTTGCCTTAGTTTCCAGTGGCCTCGGTTTTTCTCCCTCAAGTAAGTTATACATGTCTTCCCACAATGTGGTCCCTCCGTCTTTGTTGTAGGTGGTATCAGAGAACAGTGGGGGAATGTCCAATTTCTCAGACGTAGTAGATTTTCCTTTCTTCACCATCTTTTCAAACATTGTTTCCTTCAGAGGTTCCTGAAATTGAGCAATAGAGATTATTAGAGAAACACACATAGTGGAAATAACAGTGAAAATGAAATGACATAGTTAATTCTAAAAGATGACAAGGAAGAAGCTTTTATTTGAAAATACAGATGAAAGATATCAAATCTCATTGAGTCATTTTAAACTTAAATTCCATTAAAAATCATTAACTACGCACTAAGGTCTTTTCATTATTTCCTTTATGACTCATTTAAACCATCACATTGCAAATTGGTGAGTGATATTTCAAGTTGACACATTTAAAGGGTGTGATGCCGATGATGCGGTTGCGATTAATGGTAATTATCGCAATATTAGTTATGGGCCAGTTCGAAGTCATTTAGTATTTTATGATGTGTGATGAGAGCGACATACCTTTTATCCTTTCGAGATCATTTCGCTTAAAAGAATAATTATTGCATAAAGTAGTTGTTTACTATGCGTCGAACCTGATTTAAGTTATAATAGTTCGTAATTTTATCGAGTGCAGATCACATCACATTTCACAACTTTTTAATGTTTCACAAGTTTGGCGTTTGTGTAAAAGCCACGAGAAATGAGTGTTTGACTTATCATATCACAATAATGCAAATCGCATATCCTTAAGGTTTTGTTTGCTTTGCGCTTTTATGAATGCCGCTATGCGATCGCGATAAGTACTTTATTTCGTAAGAAATGCTTTAAGCCTTAGTTTCAATGAAAAGTCTAATGATACCATACGTCTACTACAATGGTCCTTTTATCGTAATTCGCGAATCCCAATTATCAATTACCTTTGTTATGCAAGGTCCAATGATTTGCGATAAAGCGAGAATTCCTAGTCACAAAGGGATTTCGGCTTGATATCTCGAGTTTAATCAAAATTTTATTTCTAATAGTTCAAAAAAATGAAGCTCTCATTTGCTAAGTTTTTTGAAAAAATTAAAGGGTCCCCATTTATTAATACAATATTAAATACTAAATCAATAAATGAGGGGTTGTTGAACAGTACAACAATTGGCGATTCGCTGGAAGAAGCAGTTATCTCTGATAATTTTGAAACTTCTAAAACTTCCAAAATAAAGATAGTTCATGAAATAGGAATTGCATGAAATTTAAGATAAGTAAAATTTCTCTAAATAAGTAAACAAACTCACCTAATTACCATTCATTTGATATCCTCTTCAAAATGAAAATTCCTTTGTCCATATGTGTCTTTACTTAGTTTAAAGATAAAGTAGGGGGCTCTTGCAATTAGCTTTTTGATGTACTCATTTGTCACAATTAGAGCCTCTACTGCCAGCAAGCGTCCATAACCTCGACAGGGTTACCTTTTAACCATCAATGGTTCAGTATCCCATCCAAATACGAGTGCAATTTTTAGAGATAAATTCAGAATCATATACTTATTCTCTTATTTTTGCTTTTTTTAAACAATTTATTTTTTCTAAAAAAAAAATTACTTTTTACTACTTAAAAGTCACTGTCTTGGTTTGGTGACCAAATAGTGACAATGCCATTCACTCGTTGTACTGAACAAGTTGGCTCGTGATGAGACCCCTTGTATTTTGATTAAAATAATCTCAAGCCATTACCTTGTTTTGATGTGCAGTATTGGTAATTTTAGTCTAATATTTCCTTATGAACATGGTAAGCTAGCTCTTGATGAGACCTCTTATCATTTAAGATTTAGTGTATTTTGGAATTACACTCTAAAAAGAGAAAAGTTTACTAAATGGGGAGAATCATTGACTCCTTAAGAGTTAGATCTGAGACTTTTGTGATCCATATTGTAGATAAATGTCTTTCGGAACAATCACATCATTAGGATTTGGTCGACATTTCGAACCAACCAATGTGGTTCATCCTTAGGACAAAATCCCGAGGACGAACCACATTTGTTGGTTCGAAACGTCGGCCAAATCTTAATGATGTGATTGTTCTGAAAGACATTTATCCTTAAGAGTTTATGGATGACAATTATAGAGTTAAAAGTGTTTATCTACAGAGAGTCTTTACTTTATTAGAGATACTTTTGTTGACTGATAATAAAACAAAAGTCTTTTTATAAAGTTAGGGTTTCACAAAGAATAAATAATTTTGGTGGAAACAAGCAAATTTCAGAGAGATAGAACTTAGCTTATTTTCAAATGTTATAATTATTTCCTTAACAATCTCTACTTATACGAGCGAAAAATCAAAATATTTGAAGAGATTTTTTATTGTAAGGCCAAAAGTAAAATACTATTTAACTTTTATTTTCCTAGGAAAAGTAAAGGAGATAGTGTACAAGGGATAAAAGAGGTTATATTCTAAGAAAAATATTTCTTCAAAATCTACCCAGTCACAGGTAGAGATTCTCTCTTGCTTGATAAATCTTGCATTAGAAATGTTGACAGGCCAATTAGTTATGCAATCTAAAATGGGCCAAGCCATATTCTTTGGAATTTGGTATGCTTACCTTTTCCCCCGTGCGCTTTATCCCACTTCAATACAAGGTATCCAAGTTGAAAAGATTTAGGATTTACAGAATTTGCATCAAAGGAAGATTTAACTAACTGTTGATGAGGGGCATGTATGATTTTGGCTTTCTCTCTTTCTTCTTCGAGTTTGAGGATTTGTGATTGCCTTAATTGCATAGAAGAGGAAGGATTTTCTTCAATAAATTGAACTAGGGATAGAGAGGGAATAACTACATTTGTAGGAAGGCTAACTTCTTTCCCATAAACCAAATTAAAAGGAGAAGTGCCTATTGAGGCCTTCTGTGTTATCTGATTTTCCCATAGAGCAAATGTTAAAGATTTATGCCAATTTCTTTGACTGTGATCAATAATTCGTTTGATGATCCTTATGAGATTTTTATTTGTTGATTCACCTAAACCATTTCCTCGAGGATAATAGTTAGCAGAATACTTAAGTTTAAAACCTCTTTGGAGAGCAAATTCTGTCATAACATTGCCTGTGAAATAGGATGCATTGTCAAACGTGAGGGCAGTTGGTAAGCCAAATCTGGAAATAATAAATTGATCAATAAGTTCAATAATGTTTTCAGAATTGGCTACCTTTAGTGGAATTGCTTCCACCCACTTAGTGAAGTAATCATCCGCTGTAAGGATATATCTATGTTGCTTAGAAGAGTGAGGAACAGTCTCACCTATTATGTCCAGTCCCCATTGCTCAAATGGTTGTTCAATGTTGACCACCTGTAATGGCAATGCAGGTTTCCTTTGTCTTCCCGCCGCTGTTTGACAAATTTTGCACTTCCTTACATATTCGTGTGCATATTTGAACAAGGTTGGCCAATAATAGCCAACATGCAGGATTTTATGCGCTGTCGTGTCTCGTCCAAAATGTCCACCAACTAGTCCATCATGGAGTTCTTGTAGAACCTTTTTTGCCTTATATTTTTCAAGGCACCTACGTAAAACAAAATCATAATTCTTCTTGAAAAAAACATCACTGATGATTTCATATTTCTTAGCTTTTAATCTCAAAGCCCTTTTTCTTTTGTAACTAAGCTGCATTGGGGCATATCCATTTTTCAAATAAAAGATGATATCAACATATTTAGATTCAATATCGTTGAGGCTTACCTCAGATATTTGTATATCATCACTTGAATCTTCTGGTGCTGGTAATTTGGATGCTCCAGCTAACATTCTGCAAAAACCTTGACCTTTAACAATTTTAGCTGCTCTAATTTCAATGTCATATTCTTGCAGTGTTGTCACCCAATTTTCTCTTCTCTCACCTGATTCTCTTTGCATTAGTAAATTTCTCACACATGAGAATAGAACTATTACTTTAGTGTGAGTTTTAAGAAGAAAAGGTCTGAAATGTTTGATTTATTTGAAAACAACAAAAGCCTACTTTTCAACACTTGAGTAATTCAATTTAGCGCCTTGCAAATTGGAGCTAAAGAAAGAAATCGGTGCTTCAACTTTCTCATCATTGACTTGTGTCAAAATAGCTGCATATGATGTTTCGAAAGCAAAAGTATATAAAATAAAATGATTAGAAAAATTCAGAATTGCTAAAGAGGGAGCATTTATAATTGCTTGTTTGATAAGATTGAAAGCTTCTTCCTCAGTATGTCCCCATTTAAAAGTACAAATTTTCTTGATCATAGATTGCAGGGGTAGAACAATTCGTGAAAAGTTAGGGTAAAATTTTTTAACAAAATTTATCTGACCTAGGAAAGATTGCATGGATTTTTTGTTGTGAGGCAAAGAGATTTCATAGATTTCTCTTATCCTATCAAGATCTATGTGAATGCCATTTTTAGATACAATAAACCAAAGAATTTTACCTTCAGTTAAAGCAAAGAAAGATTTCTTTGGGTTTAGAGAAATTCCATACCTTCTACAATGTTCAAAGATCTATCTTAAGTCCTTTAAATGTTTACTGCGCTTCTTCAAATATACAATTATATCATCTAAATAAATGACCACAATTTTATTTACCAAACCTTTGAAGGCTATATCCATGGCTCTCTGAACTATTGCGCCAGCATTGATTAATCCAAATGACATCTCTTGATAAGCGTATGTTCCCCATTTGGTTTTAAATGTGGTCTTTAGTCGATCATCTGGATGTACAAGAATTTGGTTGTAACCTGAAAATCCATCCAGA
>APFE031193717.1:8396-27732 GCA_000404065.3 Pinus taeda | reverse complement strand
GATCATGTGGAGTCGAAAAGAAATCTCAAAGCGAGATAAGCTGGACTTTAACAACATGTCTATATTTTTAAATATTTTTTATTTTGATTATGATGATTTTCTCATGTGGAAATTCGGAAGCATTAGCATGGGTAGTATGCTCGAGTGAGAAGAAATTTCAGAAAAACAACGTGGTTCTGTTGATGACCACAAGAATCAAGAGGCACAGTGTGTTGTGCAAGATCTTGAGATTGAAGACACATGAGCTAATATTCAGGAAGGGTGTAAAGAGGAACAAAGTGTTGAAGATCAAAGGGACAAGCCACATGAAATTGATTGCAAAAACGTGGCAGAAGAAGAAAACGCTAGAGAGAATTTAAATTGTGATGATATCATTAATATTTCTGTGTGTGCAAATGTTACATCAATGAATGATGAAGACATCATAGCTGATGTTCAGATGGTTGACATCAAAAATAGTGAGAGGGAAAATTATCCTATCGAGCCTGTCATAATCTTGAGAAGGGCGAGAATAAAAATTCAAGCTTTCCATCACTAGGGAAGAAATGAGGTAAAGAAATATCACTACCTCATGGTGAGGAATGCAAAGATGAAGCCTTGAATCAAGATGAACAACTATGGGCTCTGCTGCAAGAAGACTAAAATGAAAACTCTGTTACTAAGTTTTTTCATGTTTTAATTGTAAGCCTAGCTGAGACTAGACCAACAGGCATATGTTATTTTTTCAATACCATTTCTCCATTTAGGGGGAGTGTTAGAATTAATGGAAAAAGTTATGGTTAGTTGTTTTAAGGATATGATTGAGACTCTAAGATTAGGTATCATATCCTACTATCTAGGGAGTGGTTGAAACCACCTTGTTAGTGTGAAAGCCTATATGTACTTGGTTGTTCTCCTGATTGAACACATAGTGTATTGTGATGTGCTTGGGCACTCTCTAGGTTTCTCACCTGGAGAGCCACTTAATTAATAGAATATTGATTTTTATCTCTTCAGGCCCGATATTTGGGTTCTCCTATCATCAATAGACAAACATGTAGAAAGAGGTAATAACAACCACACTATATCACTCGTGCACAACACAAGCAAGCAAATAAGGATAGAGAATATAATATTTATATAGATTATAGATTTTGGGAATATAGCTAAATCTAATCATGAGTAGAAGTCTAGCAATAAATTAATTAATTTTATTATTATTAAATTTGAAGATATTTTCAAAATTTGAAATCTAAATAAGTATAACGGCATAGAATTTCAAGATATTCTCCAAACTTAAAATTTAACAAAATAAAATCCCTCTTTGCTTTTGAATTTTCCAATGAGGTTAAACTATTTGCTTTTTGAATTTTCCAAGGAGGTTCAACTATAAATAAGGATCACAGAGAAAAGCATATTTATATAGATTATAGATTTTGGGAATATAGCTAAATCTAATCATAAGTAGAAGTTCAAAAATAAATTAATCTATTTTATTATTATTAAATTTGAAATCTGAATAAGTATAATGACATAAAATTTCAAGATATTCTCAAAACTTAAAATTTAACAAAATAAAAATCCTCTTTTGCTTTTGAATTTTCCAAGGAGGTTAAACTATTTGCTTTTGAATTTTCCAAGGAGGTTAAACTCTCCTCTTAGAGGATGAAAATCACTTCCTCTTAGAGTGTCCTAGGTACAGCCACATTAGATCTCAGTTTCGAAATCTTTGTTGCAATTCTGACCTTCCTAGCATTTTAGGTTGTCAAAATTACAATCAGCTCAGGAGGCTTCTCTCCAATCTTTTTGAGCATAGGAATAAAATCTTAAATCAAACTAAATAATTTGTTTCTTTAGGTCCGATAGACCAATGTTTGGTCTCAGTGGACGTTAACCATCATCATTATCATCGTCAACATCATCATCATCATAATTGAAAAAAAATAGTCATTTTAAAAGATTTAGGTAATTTTAATAAAATATTTTAAAATATTCAAAATTAATTATTTGAATCATTCCATATATTCTAATTAAGTCACCATCCCATTTATAGAATTTAAAATAAATAAAAGTTGGTCAAAAGTATTATATAAAATGATATTAATTTATTAACATAAACAACTAATTTAAACCAAATATTATAATATAAATTAATTAATTTTTCATAATATTCATAAGCAATTTTATTATATCAACTATCTCTACCTAATTCACATGAATAATCAACCATAAATATAATATTTTTAAATTATTCTTAGATTATATATATGTAAAATTGATAAATATAATTAATTATTTAATATTTATTAACTAATTTATTACATAACAATTAATTTTCAACTAAATATTATTATAATAATTTAATTATTTTTATAATATTATTAACTAATTAATTATTAACAGTTAGTTTTCTAAACTATAGTTTCAACCCTAACTAATAATAATAATATAAATGAGATATTGTTAGACAATATTAATTATTCAATGATAGATAATTATTAATTATTTTTAATATTAATTTTTAACTAATTTATTATACATGATAATGGAGTTTTCTACCTAATTCACATTATGATTAGTCAATCCCTAACTAATAGTATTATAGTATAATAAGTTATTCTTATACTATATTATTATTTAATTGATAAATAATTGACAATTTCGATATTAAATAATTAATTATTACATAAATTTAAAAGTAATACACTCTACCCTATTCTCCTTATAGAAGGAGGTATTTCCCCTATTGAGAGCCTAGCTATGATTAGGTTTATGCTGTACAAGCACAAACTCAATAGCATAGATGATCATAGACTTCACAAGCTAGCTTTAAATTCCAGACAAAACCACCTAAGGCTCAATCGGGGGTGGCATAAAAACACAAGGGCTTGGTTAAACTATTGGGAGCAGGGTAGGAATTTGGATTTCTCTTTACCCGTCATATAATTTTTTTTGACGTTTTGGGTCCTTATGCTTCCCGTCAAGAAACATTATATTAAAAATTTTGGCCTTCAAGAGTGATGTTCTCATAATAAATTAACCCTTCACTAATAAAGTTTTGATTAAAAAATTATCATTCAATAAATAATTATGTTGAAAATTTTCATATATTTATCGTAAGGAAAAAACCGAAATTTGAAAAAACTCAATTGTGGAGGTTTCAATAAAAAGTGTTGAACATTTGAAATATGCTCATTTAAAGTATATAATCAGTCCAAGGTAACACCGAAATTTGAAAAAACTCAATTGTGGAGGTTTCAATAAAAAGTGTTGAACATTTGAAATTTGCTCATTTAAAGTATATAATCAGTCCAAGGTAAAAAGATTGATGGTTTTCCATTTCATATATTTAAATTATCATTTAAAGCCAACAATCTACATTATGCCACGTGAATATTTAAATGCCTAATAAGATTAAGTTCCATGCAAATTCAGAGATAATTTATGACATTATCTAATATAATGTTTGATACAAAATATAAATATATGAAACCTTAAAAAGGCATAAGAATGTACCACCAACTTCCAACCATCCAATAAGAGAAATACATTTGGAAACAAATTATTAATTCATACATATACATAAATAATGGTTTACTCAAAAATCCAGTTACACCAAACTAATGTCACAACTTACAAGTTTCTAAATTCCATTGCTCCAATGACAATGAAAGCAATGAAATGCTTCATGTTGCACGAAAGTTATGCATTAAAGCCAAATAAAGAAGGAATCACATATATGTGTAAAAAAATATCCTTGTATTTAAATGCATCTTGAGAAGAATAAATATGCCATAGTACCAAAATGATAAAATCCAAAGGCATCACATCTTTTACCACATTTTCTACAAGATTGGTAAGATGTGGTATTTTTTCAACCTTGATGGCATTTTTCATGTGCCATCAACCTATAATAACAACACATGAAAAAACTTTCAAATGATATCTTCAATTTCTTTTTACATCAGTGATCATCAATGTAACTATTCATGCCTGTATTCCACATTCCATCAATAAACAAAGAATGTTAAAATTTCATATAGAAAATATAAATATAGTAGAGGAAAACTATATATATATAAACTTTGTGCAAAGTAAAAAAACATGTAACGTAATAATTCACACCTGTCAAAGAGTCTTCTTTCCTTTGCAGTTTGCCAAATCTCATAAACTCGTTCCCATTCCACATCTGTGGTGTTAGGACCTATTAATGATATACGCATCAATGCATCAAGTGTGTTAATTGATAGTCTTGTTCTCCTTATATCTTTGATCATATTTTGCTTAGAGAACCCTCGTTCACATGCGACAGTGCTCGCTGGTATGACAAGCATTGCTTGCCATAATTTTAGCATATTTGGATACCTAGAGTGCCAATCTTTTGTTTGGGAAAACACTTTCCATGCATCTTTCATTGGGAATCTTTCTCCATTCAAATAAACCACATCAATAAATTGGTATAGTTCTCTTTCACACGCTGTAACATCAAATGTTGGTACATTTTCACCTTCATTACATGTTTTATGCTGCAAATGTGAAAAAAGTATTTCAAGCCAATGCTTTGCATTATTTTCTCTGACATAAAGATCTGATGGATAATGACAAGGAATAAACAACCTTGCTGCATTAAAAAGATGAAGATCTAGAAATCTTGAATTGAAACTCTCAATCAATGCTTGGACATAATTTCTTGTAAGTTGTATGCAACTCTGAAGGGAGCCATCAATGCAAGTTGCCATTGGTTGTGGTAATTGTTCATCATGGATTGGAATATACAACAAATAATGTCTATGGGTATTTCCCTCTTTGTCAACATTTTCAAGGAACCCATCTTTAGAGTCTTTTAAAAATTTAGTAAGATGTACAACACCTTCAACAAAAGAATCTGATTTGCAGAAATATCTTTTAAGAGAATTTAATGTATGGTCAATAGCTATTCCAAGCGATGTGACATCCACATTATCTTCTTGAAATTTTTTGTTTAGATTATTCAGCTCATTCAAAACATCAGCAAGCATATTCAAACAAAATTGAACTAAAAAATTCTTGCCTTATCATACCATGAATTCTTTCTTTCTCTCTTCCAAAAACTCAAAATAGCAGGCATTAATCTAACTAGTCTTTCAACCACTTGACCCCTAGAGAGCCATCGAATCCCATGGATTTGAAGAACCTGCAAGGATTCTATTTCCATTATCTCCAATAAAGAAATGAGTTCATTATTTCTCTTGGCTGAATTTCCAACCCATGAGTATACCTTGTTTGCTATTTTCTCAACAAACAAAAACTCTGGTATCTTTTTTGAAGCATCTGATGCTGCAAGTGCTTCACGATGTGCAATGCAATGAGTACCAATAAGATTTGGTAAATCATTCTTTAGCAATGTGACAAATCCATTTTCACATCCAACCATAGATGAAGCACCATCAGTTGAAACTGCTATTAGTTTCTCATTTTTCAACTGCCTTGTTTCCCTTAAATTAATGATGGTATCATATATAGTCTTTCCTTTTCCATCAGGAACAGTAATAATTTTCATAAATTGTGACACTAGAGGGCCCAATCCTTTCAAGTCTAGATATGTAGAATACACAACAAGGTGTTGTTCCAAACCATTATCTATACTTTCATCTAACATTATAGAGAAAAATGGGCTTTCTAACATTTTTCTAGTTTGAACCTCTTCAAGGTAATCTGATATAGAGTGAATAAATTCAGTAGCTGCTTTTCTATTTATGTAAGAAGAATACTCCACTCGAGAAGGCATATTAGGTGTTTGAAGATGCATTTGAAGATGACAAAGATCTTCATAAGTAGTAATTGAAATATCCTTTTGCGCAATAAAATATGCTAACTTCATAGTGGTTATGACCCTTTCCTCATTAGCCTCATTTATTGTCACTATGTGTTCTGTAATGGGCTTTGCCAACCTTTCAGTTTCATACAAATTTTTCTGAGTTGATGTTTGATGAAAAATAGATTTTGCATGAGTTGTTATAGCATCATATTGAATGGTATTACATCCATCTCCAATACCCCATGGACCTTGAGCTTTGTATTTCTCACAAATTTTGCACTTCATACGAATATTTCCATATTCAACGTTGATACTATAAACCCAAGGATGTTTTATCGTCCACTCTTCTCGAAATTCACATTTTGAGAAAGCCTTCCTCCTCGAACTACTAGATCCACCATCTTGTCCTTCCTTTTCATGGCCAGGATTTTCATGATCAACAACAAACTCTTCGTTGACATCTTCATTAGCATCATCATTCAAATCGGGTATAGATGGAATATCTTTAACATTAGAAGTCTTTAATATCTTAGAATATCCATAAAAATTATTAATAGTTGATTGACCCTTTCTTTTTGGAGGCATTTCTATTTAAATAATGTACCTACATGCAAAACAATAACAATAAATTAATAATTTAAAAAAATTACAGAACTCTTAGAAACTTAAAATCCTACCACAAAAAAATGCCTGAACTCTAAAGCTTTGATTTATGTTCGCTAATTTAGGCTTCGATTTCAAACGAACTCTAATTATGGTAAAGTTTCGATTTATCTTCACTTTTAGTATCGCCAAGTGTGTCGGTTATCCCACTGTGCCTGAGAAGGCATTGTGCTTAGAGAACTCTACGTGCGTTGCGGAAAAAAAAAAAAAGTTTGATATTCTTCAATTTTGAGATCACCCTCATGAAATCATGTTCTACTCTCGAGAAGTTTATGATAATATAAAATTTTATCATTCTAAGTTTGGGACACAAAATTATGACCCTCAATTTTTTTTTGTATATTGTCATATTTTAGCGATGTGGTACTGGTGAATAATATGTCCCCTTAATCTATATAGAAAATTAATCTATATTGAAAATTATACTAAATATGTTGACATGGCAATTGATATAGATGATATTAATTTTTATTATTATTTTAAATATTATTATTTCATCTATTCACCGTTAATTTACAAAACCCAGTATTGATAGAACTCAATTAACGAAAAATCCAATGGTTTGTTTTTTTAATTTTAATTTTGGCTTTCAAATAATGCATTAAGGTGGGCTCAATAATTCAATGCTTCTTCTCGTTTCACATGCAAATAACTATCCGTAATAAAAGCAATATAAAAACTTTCAACCAACCCAACCCATGCAAAAACATCCCTAACAATTTAGGAACCTCTTAGAATGTGTCCAAAAAGAAAGACATTAACCCAACTAATGCAAGAATAACAAGAAGCTTTACCTGGATTAAGAAGCTGTTTTCACCGGGATTAAAAAGACTACTGTTTCTCTCTCTGATTGGCATTTTTTTAAATGAAATAAAAAAAATAGACCTGAGAAGCAAGCCAAACTTTTCTCCCAAATAAATACTTATATTTAAATAAATACCAAATTTCTGATAATACTAAACTTCTGATAAAGACAAGCCCCGAAGTTTTTTCATCTATTCACCGTTAATTTACAAAACCCAGTATTGATAGAACTCAATTAACGGAAAATCCAATGGTTTGTTTTTTTAATTTTAATTTTGGCTTTTAAATAATGCATTAACGTGGGCTCAATAATTCAATGCTTCTTCTCGTTTCACATGCAAATAACTATCAGTAGTAAAAGCAATATAAAAAGTGTGATTCCGCAACGCACGTAGGATAATGAATTAAACTTAAAAACCTGCTTAAAACGATGCCAGAATACCAGGTGGGGTTGTCGGAAATACTAAGACTATGGTGTGAAAATTAAATTAAATGAAAACTTCACAAAACAAAGGCAAATCTGATTAAAAGGATTCCTCTGGCGCAATAGATCTGTCTAATTTCCTCGACGATGCGGAAAAGAGAACAAAATGCTTAAATCTTCAAGAGCTAATAAAAGAACTCAGCGTGCCTGATTTTAGAATAGAAAAGATGAATATGACACTTTTAAATGCTCAACACAACTATTCGATCTGATAAAATATTGAGCAGGTTTCTAGCAATTGCCCGGGAGGAATTTCTAATTTTCAGAAAGTACCTTGATTATCTAACAAAATAGGAGTTAACTTCATAAGTTCTTTGATATAATATTCAGAAATCAGCCTGGGGAACCACAAAAATGAACAAACACAAAGACATATATGAAAAGGGAAAAAGAAAAGGCATCTGCAGGCATAAAGAGAGTATATCCGGATAGACTTACCGATGTTTACTTCCAGACAAGGGCTTTTAATGAATCTGCGTATTAATTTAATTTCTCCTTGTTCCTGAGGGTTCGTAGCGGTGAATCTGCGTATAATTTAATTTCTCCTTATTCCCGAGGGTTCGTAGCGGTGAATCTGCGTATAATTTAATTTCACCTTGTTCTTGAGGGTCCGTACAGGTGCATATGGTGATCCTCCAAGCTCACTGCTGTATCTCTCACTACAAATAAAGGCCTTAACTATTTGGAGACTTCACAACTATTTGGAGACTTGAGTCGTCCGCATCTGGAAGTGGTTTGAACTGGAAACGCATCGCTTGATCACAGATCTTTACAGAATTCCGCGAAGAGATCTTCAAGCGAAAGTCGATGAGTGAAATGAGCTCTTCCTTCACTCATATATATACTTTTCCTTCCTCATGTTAAGGGGGTTGCTTATTCATGGCCAACTTCCCTTTATGCCCGATGCCCTACATAATTCATGTCGGCTTTAGAATTTAGAGTTTAGCATATTTTCAATTAAAACAACTTGCCCAAAAAATACCTTGTTATATGAAAAACTTGCCGGTAAAAACGTTTTGGAAAAAGTTCCAAACGTCAAAAATCTGTCTTTAACTTTTCTAGTCACGTCACTCAAAACGGGGAATGACAAATTCCAGCCATCAAATACGTGCAAAAAGCCTTATGACGGGCAAAATGCCCGTCAAATTCCATCCCTGATTGGGAGATCAACGAGAATGATGCTTTGCAAAAAATTAATAACATTAAAGATATTGTTACTTCTAATTTCAAAGAAAAAATGTGGTGTGAGAAAGATTTAGCGGCTAAAAGAAAAATTAAGTTATTATAAGAAGGTCATCAACCCCACCCTAGAAGATCAAAAATATCTCTCTATTTTAACTAGCTCAAAGAAGAAAATTAATATAGCAAAGATTAGAACGAATTCTCATGAGCTCCATAGTGAAACAGGTAGTTGGGCAATTCCTAAAACACCATGGATGGAAAGGATTTGCATACATGTGAAATAGGAACATCGAGGATGAAAACCACTTCCTCTTAGAGTGCCTCGCGTACAACCACATTAGATCTTAGTTTCACAAACTTTGTTACAATACTGACCCTCCTAGCTTTTTACAATGTCAAGATTATAGTGAGCTAGAGAGGCTTCTCTCCAAGCTTTTTGAGCATAGGAATAACATCTTAAATCAAAATAAATAATTTGTTTCCTTAGGTCCGATAGACCAATGTTTGGTCTCAGCAGACATTAACCATCATCATCATCATCATCAAGTAAATATAAGTTAATTTATTAAACATCTCCTAAATAATTTTATTTTACTAACTGCTTAACACTGAACAATGATACATCCCTCTTATTTATTCTCTTAGACCACCCTGAGGATGAACCATATTAGTTGATTTGAAACACTAAATAATGTTGCATCCCTGCTATTTATTCTCTCAGATCGTCTTGAAGATGAACCATACTAGTATACTAGTTGGTTGGAAACGTGGATCCAATCCTTACAATGTGAGTAATCCAAAAAACTATTTTATATAAAATAAAAGTTATAAAAAACAAAATATATATTTTGTTTTGAAAATATACCAAAGTTAAAAAAAAACCATTATTCTACCATTAAAATAATATGAGCATTGAAAGACAACATGTTAAAAATACCCTAAATAAAGACTTAATTTGGACAGATTAATAAAATGATTATGGCAAGGATAAAAGACTTAGCATCATTTGAAAAAAAATTGTGACTATTATCAAATATTCATTTAAATTGCGACTATTATCAAATATTCATTTAAAAATGGTCATTTTTATTTTTAATTCGTAGATTCCTTTGGAATATAATTGAAGAATTTTATTTTGGACAGATGCATGAAATGATTATGGTAGGGATAAGACGTTTGGCTTCATTTTTTACATGGTTATAATTTTTTTAATTATTATCAAATATTTATTGGAAAAAAATATTTTTATTTAGTTTGCAACTTTTTAAAATATATTTTAAAATGATATAAAAAGAAGTGAGATTAAACAATCTATTTCAAGAATTAGATTAAATAATTAATTTCAAAAAGATAAATAAGAGTGAGATTTGCAAGAATTTGAAATAGGAAATTAGAACTGTGAATGAATTGGATTACTCAATATTGGTTTGAGAATCAATACATAAAACAATTAAGTGAAGTCTAATTATACATGCAATAATTAACTAAGAATAATTAAAACTAACTAAATTTAAATGTGTTTTATTAATGTGCACATGCACCACATACAAGCACTAGAGTTAAGTAACTAATACCAAGTGCAATGTAAATACTAAAGTTAACTAACTACAACCAAATGCACATCACATGCAAAAACTAAAGTCAAGTGTACTTTATATTTTATTAATGTGCATATGCACACGTACAAAAACTAGACTTAACTAATTAAAGTCAAATACAATATAATCCAGAATTAGCTAACTAAAACCAATTACACATCACCTATAAAAACTAAAATTGAACTAAAACAACTTGAGGTCAACTTTCGAAATGTAATTCTAGTTGATATTTATCACCCAAACAAACCATTCCTAAATAAAAGAAAAAAATTCAAAAGAGTACCATGTTTAGCTACCCATATTGATTCACGTACTTGTTGCATTCAGCCGGACCAAAGTCGGTTCCACTTTGGAAGGTCCCATTCCATTTGGAAGGCATATCACCCCTATCCGTGTCACGGAAGCTTTCTGATTGGGGCCATACCCCTTAACGCACAAGAACAACGCCAAGAATATAAACGCCAACAACATAATCCAAGTGAATTCATCTCGTTACACAGAGCTATTTCTAAGGGGCTACCTGTATCCAGGTTACCGATGATGACATCGTTCCCCAAAAGGCCTCTATTCCTCACAGAATTCGGAGGAACGAGTGGTATGCAGAAATCCAAGGCGTTGTCAGTTTCAGCTCCATCTTCCAATCCAAGGAATCCCAATGAACGAGTGGTATGCAGAAATCTTGTTTGGCTGGCAAATACAGACACAACTTGCGGGAGTTCTGAATAATAATAATCTCCAACACCATGATCATCAACTCAGTTAGAAAATAAAATGAAAGCGGGAGTTCTGAATAATAATAATCCCCAACACCATCATCATCATCGATTCAGTTAGAAAATAAAATGAAAGTTATGTCTGCATTTAAGTTGCCTTGTCATTCATTTTTTTTGAAAATGACACAAATTATATGGCTTAATGACATGACAAATAATTAACTTGAGAGAGAAGAGCGTGGTCTTCATCTAGAGCAGTAGCAAAACCATTCATGCTTCTACTATAGCAGTAGAAGAGGTTGTCCTTGGCAACCGCCTCGCTGTAAATTTTCATAGAAAAAGAAATATGTATAAGAACCCAAACTATAGCATGCAGACTAAGAATCAAAGCTTATAGGAGCATGTGTATATATAAATGAACGAGAGATCTAACCAAGCTAAACCACTATTGTCATTTCAAATAAATAGAAACCCAGGCTATTCATTTTTGCAATATTTCATGCAACCATGGATTCATCCAAAGAATTACCTTCCTAGCACTGATCCCAGAAGCTGATGGTGGGATTTAGCTAACAGTGGGGTTTCAAGATTTTCATCAGTTGTTCTGCTAAGGACACCAAATAAGGTTGCAGAAGGAAAATAATTGATTATCAATTTTAATATGTTTTAGTTTCGAAAAGATTGAAAAATCTAGTAAGATTTTATGGAAATTTTAACAAATCCCAGTTACTACTATTAATTTTAGATGTCTCAAAAATTCTTAAGAGCACTAAATCCATTTAACCTCTAAAAAATTCCACATTCGTAATAAATTTTCTAACCAAAACAAACTCACCTCGTCGAACAATGACTATCTGTCTACCATCCAAATAAGAATTAGTAGTAAACCTCAAATGACCTAAAACAACATTTATCATCTATCAATTATTTGTTCTTGCCTTTTTAAGGCCCACAGCTGACCCTATGAACAACGATAACACCACAACCATAAATACAATTTTTTTCTCATCCATCGTGGCTGCCGCCATCATCTCATGCATTGTACACAATTACTTCAAAACATTTGTTGTTTACACAACGCTTTACACAACGCTTTAAACTGTGGGCGCCTACAAGTAATGAATTTCTTATATATATATTTCCTGTATGGGTTATTCTTTTTTTTTATGATTGGGGTTGAAGTTTTTTATTTATTCAAAATGAATAATCAATTAGCAGAAGCTTACTTCAATGAAAACAATACGATGGATGGATCCAATTACTTTCGCTGGAAATTCAAGCTACAAACCCTCCTTGAGGGGTACAATGCATGGACTATTGTGAACAATGATGAGGTGAAGCCAAACCTCTTGTAGGAGGAACAATAGAAACAATCCAAGACTAAGACAAGCCGGAGACTAAGGCAAAAATGCTCCTGAAATTGTGAGTCAAAGATTGCATAATTCCCCATATCCATGATTACAAGATTGCACCAGAGATCTGGAAGACGTTCAAGGATCTCTATGAGGTTAATAACACCAATCTAGTGTTGTTTTTGAAGAGCAAGATTCTCTCCATCAAGATGGAGGAAAATGAGACAGTGATAGCATTCATTTCGCGGATCAAGGAGCTCAAGAACAAGCTGGGTGATATCAGTGAAGTTATGTTAGATATAGATCTGCTCACGGTTACCATGAACGGTATGATTGATGATTATCATATGTTCATCATTATCCTAAATGTGAGAGAAAAAGCCCCTGTATTTGAAGAATTGGTAGGGATCATCATCCAAGAGGAGGAAAGGCGACTAGCTCATAAATCTCACCTTAATGGCGAAAAAGAAGCCCTTTAGAGAAAAGCCAAATGCAACATAGAAGAGTAGTGTAGCCCCACAAAGAATGATGCCCTCACCCGAAAATATGTCTTACAATAGAAATGACTCTGAGACCAAATGTTTTTATTGTGGTAGAACTGGCCATATAGCTAGAGATTGCATGAAAAAGAAGTTTGGTGAAGGTTGGAAGAGACATAAGCAACATGCATGTCATTTTCTTGATGAGTAACACAGAACATCAGACTGTTCATATCTGACTTTGCACTTTCGACTAAGGAGGATGAAGTAGATACCTGGTTTGTTGACTTAGGTGTATCCATCCAGAGGATAGGGAACAAACAGTGGTTTGAAGACTTCAAAGAAACTAGTAGTGGAGCAAACATCTATCTTGGCAATGATAGAGGGTACCAAATCAAACATTATGGTAATATTCATGTTGTTTTGGCTGATGGAAATATTACACATATCCATAATGTGATGAATGTACCAGGGATAAAAAAGAATTTGTTCTCAGTCTCTATTATAATTGAGAATCTCAAGACAGAGTTTTATAAATCATATTGTGTCACTAAAGACTTGTTGGATTGTATGAAGCCTATTGCATCAGGGATTCATGTGAGAGGATTGTACAAGCAGAATGGAAAAAGTGCACTACATCAGGCATTGGCATCATCTCCCATGACTACAGTGGAATTATGGCACGAGAGGTTCAGACATATTAACTTCAATGATCTGATGCTTTTACAGAAAAGAGGTATGGTCGAAGGTCTTCCTGTTTTAAAATATGCTCATATTGATTGTGATGCATGTGCACTAGGAAAGTTGCACAGAGATGAGTTTTCTGTGAATCCTAATAGAAACAAAAGAGATATAATAGAGCTAGTACACACAGACTTACTTGGGTGTATTTCCTTAGGAAGAAGAGCAACACTTTTGAATACTCAAGGAGTTCAAAAGTATGGTTGAAAAGCAGACAGGGAAATGTATCAGGATTCTCTGTTCGAATCAAGGGGGAGAGTACAAGAAAGCTTGTGTACTCAAATACTACAAAGATAATGGGATACAAGAACAGTTTATAGTGCCCCACACTACTCAACAACACAAAGTTGTAAAGAGGAAAAGCATAACCACACTACTCAACAACACAAAGTTGTAAAGAGGAAAAGCATAACCCTTGTGAAGTATGCTCAGTATGTTAAAAGGTAAGAATCTTTCTAACGGCTTTTGGGATTAATCGATTAATACTGTACTACTCAACAACACAAAGTTGTAAAGAGGAAAAGCATAACCCTTGTGAAGTATGCTCAGTATGTTAAAAGGTAAGAATCTTTCTAACGGCTTTTGGGATTAATCGATTAATATTACAGTATATCTTTCTAACCTGTCAATCTAACATCACACCAATCAATATAAACAATACCTTAAAACATCTTTTGCTGCAACCCAATGTTTCTCAAGGGCTTTGACATAAATTGGCTCAATGGATTGACCACATAAGACTGCATAATGTATTTGAATTTTTCAATTACATTTTAAAAATATTAAATTTTACTAGGGTTATTAGATTTTGAAGTTTCTGTTTTATAAATTTGTTAACTTAAAATATATTTTATTCATTATCTTTATAATATCATTTTATGGAAATATAATTTATTTAAAGTTTTTAAATAAATTTTAAAAAAAATATATATTTTATTATGGTCATTAGATTTTAAAATGTTAAGATTAATATTTGTAATAATTAAGAGGAGATACTTAAACATTTCATCATATTAAGCCTTTGGTATGAGTTATGTTACATCATGTTAAAAAATTAGTGTAACCTGAATTAACTAAGATGAATAACTTAAAATACATTCAATTATAATTTTTTTAAACCAAAATCACAAACATTAATCACAATAAAAAAATTTGTAGTTTTTATTATATTAATATATTCTTTAAAAGACAAGTTAGCCATTTTTTAAAATCATATTCAGATACTTACATATTCTTAACTTTCAATTTCAGTTTTTTCTCTAAAACTACTTTTAGAGCAGGTGCTCCTCCATTTTCCCATCTTATGGTTTTCTCTAGATATCGATGGTTTGTTCAATGACAATTTATAGAGGGATAAATACATATTTACTCCTCTCGGTTTATGTAATTTGATTTTTCCTTCTCGCCTTATCATCCCATACTTGGTGTTTATGGCTCCAACCTCGTTGTTTTTTTCTTATTATTGAAGACCATCTATCTATTATAGAATCAATCCGTAATTTTGTTTGGTTCAAGCATTAGATTATTTTAAAGTATTATAATATTTTACTTGATTTAAAATTTTAAAATTCAGATAAATTTTTAATCTAAGTTGTAAGTTTTATTAAATTAGGTTTATTTTAAATTTAAATTTTTTAATATTTAGAGAAATACCTTTTTTACGTACAAGGTAAGTTTTATTAAATTAGTTTTAGAGAAATTATTTTAGTGGGAGAAATTATTTTTTTTAATGTATAATTTCTTTATAGGTTTAATTTTTTTTTTTTTTTTTAATAAATTTGGGTTTCAAGTGAATCTAGATTTAATTAAATTTTTAAAATGTTATGGTATATATATCAATAATTTATTTTCTGTTTAAATTAAATTTTTTTTATGACTGAGATAGAGGAAACCTATATTTTTTATTTTTTAGTGTAGCTATATCTTTCTTTCTTTCTTCTTAATATCTTCACACTAGACCATAAAACACTTAGCACCTCCATACTCTATATGCAATTATGAGATATTTATTTTAAAATTTTAGAGAAACACTAAGTCCTTTTATTATTGTAATTTGTTTATAAATGTTTTTAGTTTCCATTCCAAACTTAAATTAAAGGCTTTCCATTTAGTCATACACCAAAGAAATAAAATTTGGTACGATGCCATGCGTTAAAGAAATAAAATTTGATATGATGATTACTTGGTGTTTAATTTCTCAGGATCATAATATTCTTCAAGTGGCATTATAAGTATGGAAAAAAAACGTGGATTTTAAAAATGATTCAAGTACATTCACATTGAATTTGAATATGGTGTATAAAGATAAAATGAAGGAAATTTTAATTAATTTCTACCATATAAATTTTTATTTATGGAATTTTGTATGACTATGGGAAATTTGAGTTTTCTAATGTTATGTTCATGGAAACATATAATTCACACGTGATGGAGACTTAAGGGTTTGCTAAACATACAAGTACACACAACATTATAGGAATTATAAACTCCCATACTTCTATTTTTCAAAAGAGATACTATTTTAGCAACAACGATCTCCTCTTCTCTTTCTTCATTGCATTATTTTATAAGTCCTTCAATGAATCCAAGAATATCATTCACATATTTTGGAAAGAGCATTATAGCATCTTTTGATACCCTAATCTAATTACATGTTATGATTTGGCATGATCCCTTACATCTTTATCATCTACAACTTGGGACCACTCTATCCCTAACTCAAAATTCCTTCTCATTTGTCCATGGATTACTCTTTCTTAGCAAATGATCATGTACACACTAGTCTTATTTAGAAAAAGTGTGCGTATCTCAAAAATCACTAAAAATATAAACAATGTCAAAATTATACACTCTTGAGTGGATTTTATAGCAAAACCATATTTATAACCCCCTGAATCTCGTGGAAAATAGTCTCAACCATCTTGAAATAATATAGAAGACACATAAATAAAGGAAAAAATACAAACATCATTGTGATAGTAGAGTTATCCACTTGGTCAAAACAATGGGGTTTTTATGACCCTCATCTCTAAAGAAATCCTTGTTCCCTAATGTCCCAATTACATTTTCTTTTCTTGAGTCCTGAGTTCCCATAATCTGCCTCTACTCACAAGAAGAAGAGCATAGGAAGTGAGACAATCTTGAGTGGCATAGGGATAGAGGAATCCATATGGTCGTTATAGACAGTACCAATAGAAAAGTTATCTATACATTATTATATTACTTTTAATTTCAATAAAATTATGATATCTCTTCTTTCCCTCCACTAAATTCTGAATTATTTGCATGATTTCCATATCTCTTCAACATTTAAGCATGGTTGTAATTTCCCTTAAGAGTTAGTTAATGTAGTTATTTCATGTTTCAATTTGAAGAAGGTAGTAGTTTGAAGAAGGTACTTGACTCATTTTGTGCAAGTTTACGAGTTCAATATAAAGAAAGGACAATTGGAGCATGGAAAACATATGAGGTTCATCTCCAACTTACTATTGAAACCCAGTGAGACCCTCATGAATAACTAGTAATTATACTAAAAATTTTGTAGGTTACATTAGGGAAGATTTGCACTGAACTTTGAATTTTTTATCTATTAATGACCTATCCTAGCCATAGGATTATTTTCATCCATAATAGAATTTGTGAATTCACTTGGGATCACTCCTTAAGTTATTCTTTATAGGTTTTACTTTGTATATTTATAGGCTTACAATAGGAATCTTTGTTAAATTTGTTTAGACTAGTTTCCTACTATCAACCTTATAGACTAGGGTTTACTTCATTGCCTTTTTTTGTCTTTTTTCTTCTCATAACTAAGTGCACATATGGGTTTCCTTTGGTGACAAAGTTTTCACATGTCGTTTTCCCTTCAGAAAGGTGCTAATAGATGGAGGATTCTCGCTTAGAGAGTGTGGACATCTTGAGCATAAAATTAACCATTTTCGCTATAGTTTTCTTTCTATTTTAGTTCTTAAGTCTATTTGAAAGAGATATGAAGTTGAAAAATAATTCTTGATTTTATTTAACATTCATTTTCAAAAAGAAAAAGAATTTTAAACATTTCATCTTTATTATTTTGCATGTTTCATGTAGTTCCATTTGTTGCATTTCCTTTTGGTTTTCTTGCTAACTAGGGCCTTTGTTCTAAGTTTTGAAAAATAAAATTGCATTGTGTGTTTTCATGTTTTATCAATATCACGATTCAAGATGTTTGTTATTTAATTGAATTCATTGAAGCATTAGTATAAATTTCAACTTGTTAGTGTTCTTAAAATTTTATTTCTATAAGACTAAAAGATGTCTTGGATGAATTCATGGAAGTGTTAGGGACTTCAATTGACAAGGATAAATCCAATATTTACTTATTAAATACCCCAATGGCTATCCAATCATAGTTTCCCCACACTCTGGGTTTTAAATTTGCAACTCTTCTAGTTAAGTACCTAAGAATTCCTCTTGTTTTCAATTCCATTACAATGGCTAGTTGCAATGCTATCATCAAAACATGACAAATAATCTTGGTGGATGGGCTTCTCTCTCTTTGAGTAATGTTGGGAGATTAGTTCTCTTGAATCCGGTGCTCCAATCGATTCAATTTACCGACTCTCTGGTCTCACAACAACTAGAAATTTACGTAAATCCAGATCAAAGATCTTCAGAAAGTTCTTGTGGAGTGGCGCTCAAAAAGCTCGAAACTGGGCATTGGTAGGTTGGAAATATTTATGCTCACCCAAACTGGTTGGAGGGTTGGGGCTTCAAGCTTAACAACTCCTCAACCAAGCCTCAGGCTCAATGATCTAATGGTTGGTGGATTTAGGGTGGGGAAGACTTATGGAAGAAGATATGGACTTGAGTGTAGGTTTTAACCCCGTACAACAATTACCTGCATACGAATTCTAAAACACAGAAAATAAACAATGCGAGAGCATAACACAAAAAACATATACACAGATTTCCCCTGGATCCCAAAACTGGGACTACCAGGTTGATTTTTCATTATGTTCCTTTCAATGTTACAATACATATTTATACATGCCGAAGCATCCAATACCATGGACCAAAAACTATCGCATCCAAAACCATAGACCGAAAACCATGACGTCCTAAACCATGTGCGAAAATCATGTACAAAACCATAGGTAGGTCCACCCAACCTAATATAAGGTCCGAAAAATAATTTCCCAGGGCACTGCCCCGGACAACATAGAGGGGCACTACCCGCCCCCCTTAAACCCCCTGTCACTCCCACCTCTATGCAATCGTTGTAGAAAAGGGGGCGCTCCACCCCCCTTCTAGCTCCCCAACTAACTACGTGGACTAGTCGTGGAAAGAATGTAACACAACCCAACATTCTCCCACTTTTTGTTTTCTTTCCACAGGGGGCCACAAGAGAGCTGTAGGTTTTAACCCTGTACAGAAATTAACTGCATACGAATTCTAAATCACGGGAAAAATAAAAAAGTGAGAGCATAACACATAAAACACATATACACAGAGATTTCCCACTGGATCTCAAAACCGAGACTACCAGCTTGATTTTTCATTATT
>APFE031193715.1:2191-32109 GCA_000404065.3 Pinus taeda | reverse complement strand
GCCTAATTCAAACACTGGACAGAAGGGTACATGATATGCAAGCAGATATCACCAAGTTCCAGAATAGGTTCACAGCCTTGCAGGACAAAGGGCTCCCCAGTTTAGAAGAATCAGGAAGGCTTCTCTCTTATGAGAAGTACATCAAAAGAATAAGCACTTTTTCAGCCATGCAGATTGTTGAGGCTTCTGGGTCATCTACAGCAGGCCCATTAACAGGACAAGTCCTTTTTGATAAATTAGATAATTTGTTTTTTATCAAAAATGAGGTAGCACATTTATTTGATAAACCTCCCGATTTCTATAAGTACACTGAAGCTGATGAGACCGTAGGGTCAATTTTGAAGCAACAGCTTCCTCATCCAGGTGATTGGCAGGACTTGGTAAAGTTACTTTTGAACCAAGGTTGAAGAAGAAAAAACTTTTTTGCAGCAACACAGTCCATATTGCACCTACAGGTGGACAAAGCCACGCCAGCAAGCACAAAGACACTGAGCCAACTCAGCACAGGTACTCGGCATCAGCATCAACATCAGCAGGTACAGGTAGCAGGGCCAAGAAAGATACAGAAAATCAGAAGTAGCAAAGCACTTCAATGCTCTATTTATGAAAAAGCCGCGTAGTTAACTCCGTAGTACTCAAAAGTCAAAGGGTTTTCTCGTCAGGAGTTAATAGCTTTAAAGAAACATTTACACTTGTAATAACTTCTCATCTACTTTCTCTGTACAAGTGTAAGAGATTTTTCCTCTCAGATGACTCCATTCCTGAGATATTTTTGTATGTAAAACTCTATATATTCACCCCCGCGTTTGTTTAGAGGGGTTGGACTTCGGATGTAAGAAACTATTCTGAGATATTCTCTGTAACTCTGATATTGTAAATCTTTCAGACAATTTAATACAAAGGCAGTGGGATTTCTCCAGTGATGTGTTGACTCTTGGTCTCTCGATGGTGTGTGGCTCAAAGTTGCAGGATTCTTGATCATTACATGGCTCAATAAGTTTTCTCATGGCTTCTTATGTTACATATATTTCCAGTTATTCCATATGTTTCTCATGTTTCCTGTTTCTCATGTTTCGTGTATGTTTGAAGCTCTAGATAGTGAAGAAAAAGGATAGTCTCAGGATTTAGTCATTGACTACCTTGAGCTCAATCTGAACTGTCTCATTTGTTTTCTTCTGTTAAGGTGTTTAAAGCGTAATTCTTAAATGCTACCTTTAAGCCATATCCTTACTGTGCATTGTTGTTTTAAGAATTCAAGTGATTGCTCTTAGATAACATGCCTCTTTCACAAATATACAGCTTAAGTAACGAAATCTTCATTTCTCATTACTAGTTGTATTTGCCTCATTCTCAATATTCACAGTTTGTTCCATGAAGTGCACACAGGCCCTGTAGCTTTCCTCCTCACCAAAATCAAGATTTCAAGAGAAAACAGTCCTAGACCCCATTGCCCAATGGATTAATTTTCCCTGCTGATGTACTTTAAAGGAATCAGAAGCATCCTCCCAACCAAATACACAAAAACAACCAAAAACTCATCTCACAACTAGCCTAAAACCCTCACTGAAAGCAGTGACAAACCTGATAGAGAGAGCCCTCTCTGACTGCAGCCGGGCTAGAAGCTACAGCCCAAAGATTGGTTAGTGGTTACCCTGGCCGTATTCTCTTAGGAGTCAAAGAGAACAACCTGGGTGTTAACATTGCTCAACTTTTATTTGATTTGGTTTACCATTGCAAGGGAGCCACATCTGTGACCAGTTAGTTGCAAAGTATCCATGAAGTTTTTCTAACCAATCTCTGATAAGAATTAAGCCATAAAATTACGGAATATCAACAACTAAAATGTCGATAACTTGACATACCTTTGGATTAGATGACAGCCTTATGGTAACCTGATTTAATTCGCCAATCACTTCAACTTGTGATCGATCTAGATGAACTATGCACACAACAGTTTTTTGTGGTTGCACATTCAACTTTGCACATATTGATTTTGGTAAAATATTCAGTGAAGCTCTAGAATCCACTAAGCAATTATGCAATTTTTTATTGAAAATTTCATAAGTAAGAAGAAATGGGGGAGTATGAGATCTCGACCTTCCTCCAATTAAAGCAATATCATTTGGATCAAATTTATTAATCACATTAGTTGGAGGTCTTCCCATTTCCTGAGAAGCTTGAGAGATTGCAGCGGAAGGCAAAGGTGCTGCTGGTGCAACATGTAATTCTTTCAAAAGTATCTTTTGCTGGTGGTTTAACTTGCTCAATTCATAAAAAGTGATGTTAGCCTTAGTTATTTTTCATGTCTTCTATGATATTATACTCCATTTCATCCAAAACGATCAGTGTTTTAGATGGAGTTTATGAATCTAGTTGGACTGGGCTAGTTTGAGTCGCTTTAGGTGTCGTTTTCTTGGCTACGACTTTATCCTTAGTCATTGAGCTTGCAGTCTTTGGCTTAGGAGTAGGTTGAGGAGGATCAACTTTATTTGTACTTCGAGTACTAACCAGGGATGCCTCTTGATCCTCTTCATCTAAGATGATGAAATCCCACATACCTTGTACCTCTACAACTTCTTCTTCATCTGTATGTTATTTAGTAGAAATGTCCTCTTCTTCTTCTTCTGATTCAACACTTGTGATAACATTTGGGGGCTTTGAATCGGTTGAAGGGTTTCTTCTATAAGGATTGTACGAATTTTTAGAAGAGGTTTCTGCCACTTGTTTCTTAATGTCAACCATCTTGTTAGACATGGTTTTTAAAACGTTTTGCAATCGTTCTATAAGTCAAACAGATCTTTCGATTGTTTTTTATTGGGATCTTCCTTGAAAGTAACCTTCTTGGATTTTCGTTCTTCTATTGAATTTTTCTTTTCTAGGGCTATGATACATTTCTCTACTGCTATTGCTTCCTTCATTTTGTCAGCTAAAGTTGTTTTGTTAGCCCTATCAACGAAGATTGCTATATTTGATGGTAAAGCAATGATGTACCATTCACTTCGCACTTCTTCGCTAGGCTTGGAAGTAGTGGGAATTTTATTTAACAGTTTATTGAAACATGAATTAAAATATTTGATAGGTTCCTTTGACTCAGCCCTAAGGTTAGACAGGTCGTTGATCAATGTCGCCATAGACCTATCATCATCGAACTTAGGAATTGTTCTTGAAAGATATCCCAACTAGTGGTAGATTCAAATGGTAATGAAAAATACCATGATCCAGCTACTCCTTGAATAGTATAAGGAGAAAGTCAAACGACAATGTCTTTGTTGGTAACTCCATTGAGATTTATGGATAACATAAGGTTATTTATATGTTCGTCCGCTAGCATGCCTACTTCGGCATTAAAATTAGGCAGTCATTTTTCAGGATGGGTCGATATCTGACTCAAGGGCGCATGCATTAAGACTGCCCCTAGGTTATTCCATGGACATTGGGCCATTGCTGAACTACTAACAGAGGAAATTGCAGAAGATGATCCCTACAGTTGGGAAGGCGAGGATATTACAACTCCAGATGATTGAGAAGGAGATGTGGAAGTACTAATGGACTAATGGACAATGATCTCAAGTGGAGGAGTGGATGGTTGACTTCGCGGTGAAGAGGTTGAAATGGATGATGATGATGAAAGAGTCTCGCTATCAGACCCTTTAGGTGATTTCATTGCTCTCTTCCTTGTAGGTAGAGGTAACTCGGTTGGTTGAACACCAAACATTTCACTCTTTAATTTGGTAAGAGGATGATCAGGGTTATATTGCGAAGTCACGCTACCTTGAGATTTATCATATCTTTCAGGTGGTATACAAAATCGCTGAAGTATATGAATCAAAGATTCAACTTCAGTAGGTTCAATAGTAGATTGTTTTGAAATTTCATGGTTTGTAGCAGCGGTTGTTGTTCTTTCAACTTCTGGCTCTAGATTTAAAGATTCTAAGTGTGATGGAGAATTCGAAGGAGATGGTGCGGGCAATTTACTCTTAGAATGGTATTTAGATTTAGACTTACTTGCTATTCACAATTCGGGGCCCTCCTTCTAGCACCAAGTATGTTGAAGCCCCGAAAATTGGGTCTACAACAAGGGGGATACCCACCCGGTCCGGACCTTGGTTAGCAGCTCCTTTTCCATTTGGTATAGTGGGTCCGACTTGGGATATGGGACCAGTTTCCCAATTTATGTGTGTGTGTGTTGAGAATTGATATTTGTTTTCTAAAAGTTCCTAAGTGAAATGCTTTTATTCTAACTCTAATCTAATAACATGCAATTGTATTCTAATAAACATGAGTATCTAATTCTACACTAACCCAGGGTGTAATATTTCCATTATGCGATCTAAAATGATTTCAAATAACAATTGGTAATAAATATCATTCAACTATTATGAAAAAATAATTAATTAGAGATAAACCACTTCGTATAAAAAGTTAGATGAAATTGTTGTGAAAAACATATTGCATGATAAGCTACTCATACATTAAGCATAAATAAATAACTATCGCCATACAGAAGTGCCAAAGGATAACTCAAGTATTTACGACAATGTATAAATAACTGACCATAAATATCACTTTAACACAAAGGCAAAAATAGTTAAGAGATAAAAGTACCATTTATAACTAGTTCTACTCATGAGCTTCAAGCAATAATGATTTATCTCTTCTTAATCCAACATCCACTAAGAGTATAGAAGTGCAACATCAGTAGTAGATATTAAATGCAAATATCAATAAATCATATTCCATTCATTCATTAAAGCCTCCTCGGAGGGTGCAAAAGTTCATGTTTCGAGGAAAAGTTTTTGAAAAATTGCACGACCCTTCTCTAAATGCATGAGAAGGGTTTAAATACTACTAACTAAATATAAAATAAATTATTACAAAAATGTAGGATACAGTTTAAATGACCGTCCTTTGTTTAGGCAAAAATAAAGAAAAATTAATACTAATATTGAATCTAAAACTAACAACTAACTATTTCTGTATCTGTTCCTTGAAATCGCAAACATTTAGCATTTGCTTGAGAAGAGTCAGTTGGCCGACTTCAGACTTTAACTGTCCTGCGAAAATGGAATCAACAAGAACTGGCACCATCTTCTTGGTAGAATTGATGATAAATTTGAGAGTCATGCACTGGCTGTGTCGTTTTAACAAATACACCCAGTAAAAATCCCAATTCAACTTAGTTAATCTTTTGATTGATTATGCCTTTTCTTGAGCCTTCTCTCTCCAACCTATTTGCAGTTTTTGTACTTTCGGTACATACCTTAGAGTGGTTTCTGATATCAGATTTTCCCTATGCAAATTTTCATTTATGTAGTCAATAACTCTGTTTGTTGCTATGGCTGCTCCTTCTGCCGCTTGCTCTACTTTCCTGATTTGCGCATCCCATTTGTTAAAGAGCATTTATTTGCAATTGTCATTGATTATTGGTGCACCTAATCTTTTCCCCTCCTTTTTTTCTTGCCAAGACAAATATTCAATAACTCTTTTATCAATTAAATCATAATCATGTCATAAGTCCACGACTTGATTAGTGATTTTATCGCTTATTTCGCAATACGAGTTCCACTATGATATTCTTTGGCACAACACTTCCTGTTGCTGTAGTAGTTGATCGTTTAAGGAAATGGATTCTGTGATGAATTCTGTAAGCTTAGGATCATCCTTGTGCATCTCTTGCATATCCTGTAACTGTTTTTATCTCTCAGCCAAACTCTTCTGGTATCTTATCTGCATTTGTTGGAAGTCCTGATGTGATTTTTCAAGTTGTTTCTGTGCTTCGTTGTTGGTGTTGGCTTGTTGCAACTGTTGCTGGAAAACTTGTATCTGGCCTTCCTTCTCTTTTAGTAGTTGTTTTATCTCAGTTGCTTTATCAATCGTCGTAGAGCCATATGCTCCTGCGATCAGAGATAATTTAGTGAGATTTTCATTGGGATCGGTGGTAGGATCTTGCCATAGCACATCTAATTGCTCTGCATCATGAGAGAGCATGTTTTCCAATTTTATTTTCTTCCTTTGTCTTCTCACTACTGCCTTGTGTTGTGGACTATAAAATACATCAAGAGGAGGAATATCCTCTATCTTGAGCATAAGTTCAGAGGACAGGGTAATGGGAATATGTTCCATTTTTGAGACATTGCTAATTATTCCTGTGACTATATCTTTTGTTGCTTGTACATTACTCACAATTGTCTTTGTGCTCTACCCTTCAATATTGATTAAATCATTGAAGGTCTCCCATTCTTTATCTAGCTTGGTTATGACTGATGGTGGCTGAATGATGAGAGGGGGAGGATCTATCTGTGGAAAGGTCAAAACCTATTGTTGTGGGAGCTCTTTTGTCTGGGCAGTATCCCTTACTAACGCTTCACTTTTATCATGGTCACTTTCAGACTTCTTAGAATGTTCTTATGTTTCTTTCCCAGACATATATTTAAATCCGTTTGTGCCTGAACTTCCACTGAGACTAATACTCGGAGTTGGTTCCCTTACAGCTTTTAAGCGTAGTTTTTCCAAAGGGATATTAGCTAACCTCCTTTTACCTGTATATCTTAAACGCTTGAAATTCTGCTAGAGGGAATTGCATGTGGGCCAAATGCAGAACTTCTTTAAGTGTACTTTTCTGTTGGAACATGTCATTAAAAAGATCATCTTCTTTAGAAAACACCTTTATTTTGACTGCAACAGTGAAATTCTTAGCAATATCATGAGGGTCGAACCGTCTTCCTGGAAATTTGAGCAATTGTACACATGTTATGTTGTTTACTTCTTTGAATGCATGGCCTACATCAAATAGTGAAAAGGCCCCACAGGCTACAGGAAATTGTGACCAAATATCCTTCTTTTGGTCCTTTAAATCTTTAGTCAAACCTCCTTCTCCACAGGTTTGGTAAGCAATTTCTCGTGCCATGAGTTTATTAGGAACATACAAAGGTAAGACATGAGGGGAAGCGAGACTTCTGAATACCCTGACATATGTAAACAGTTCTTCTCCGAACCATCTCGCCACAGGGAGTATATCTACCTCTGCTTCAGGAGAAAACCTTGGAGCATCTTTATCATACAACATTTTGTATAGGGGCAACATGATTCCATGACAAATCTTGTAGAAATACATAGTGAAATTAGAATCCCACAATTCCTTATGATAAATATGAGTGGGTAAGGGGTCTTGAGTTTTCCATTTCCAACCCATTAAAGGAAACATGGAAATATAACAAATCACATCCATCACATATGTAGATGAGTAGAAAGGGGGATAAATTCTCTGAGAAACAGTTATTTTAGACCGGTAATTTAAAATTGTTGTGGCTAAGTTGTCAGACAATATTTTAGCCCAATCCAGAATAGTAGCATTAATGGCGACATCCAATAATGGTAGCCATAAAGATGAAAATTTGTTAATGTCTGGCTTTCCTGAAAATCTACAGAACATAGCAGTAGCAAAGCAATATGGGGAAGTGAGAGAACCAGTACTATACATACCATGTTAATCCCTTTTTAGTGGTTTGTCTCTCCTTGACTAGTCTTTGGTGCATTCTGCCAGGTCTTCATTCTCTTTCGCAAAGTTCTCTATGAACTGTTTGTTATAAGTCGCCTGTGGCTCTAGTAAATGATACATGAGCTTCAAATATTGTTGAGTGAATGAGCCAATCAGTCCTTGACTGTGAGCCTTAAATTGTATGTTTTTGATGTGAGTGTTGTCTAGTACCCATTTAACCATGTCCGTGTAGGGGAGAATCTTGGGCCTCGCCACTATCCGATGCAAGAACGAGCTGCTATCTGTAATAGATGCCTCAGAATACCCATGTGAGCCTACAGTAGCTGTAACCTCCATTATTTTCGGATTCTCTTCCTCAGGTAGACTATACATGCCTTCCCAAGTAGTAATACTAGTGTCTCTGTTACAGGCGATGTCTGTATACAAGGGTGTCATTTCTTTTTCTTCAGAACTCTGAGCTTTGCCTTTCTTTCCCATAATATCCTGAATATTGTTTTGTATAGTTCTATGTTCTTCATTCCTGCACTTTACAAGTGAGGTGAGAATAATGATAAGAAAAAGGTGACGGGAAAGCTTTAAATTCTAATGACATATAAAATATACCACCTTACGTGAAATGGCTCTTTGATAAGCACAAAACCATATTTCATTAATAGTTGGAAACTAACTCATTAATTAGCATTAAAGTGCATAACTAGGTCTTGGTTTATGGAAAAATCTTTCTGAAACAATGAGCCCGAAAGATCTGTGACGAAGCGATTTTGTGATTTGCTTTGCAATATCGCAGATCGTTGTGTCGCACTATTACAATATCATTCTGCTGCTCTATCGCAATATCGCTTTGCCGCTCTATCGCAATATTGCAATATCGCAGGAGCGCGGCATATGACAATTATCTGTTAATGTGTTTTCTACAAAATGTGATTTTGCGATATGCGTCATCGCATATCGGCGGTTTGAGGTTTTTCAGCGTAAGTGATATTTGAGGCATGCGATGCGATATATGTTTTTAAGATGTAATCTCACATCGTGATCTTGCAATCTTAGAATTCAGCTTGTAAGGAGGTATCCATTATCATTTTTGTAATGCAATATTTCTTAAGGAGTGATTTTATCCTACCTTATCATAAAACCTGAGCTTTTTTAGACTTTTCAATGTTATTCTCCTAAGTTTATGATGGTAAGTTTTATTAAAAAGGGAAATACAAGAACTAATTAAATTTTTTAATTTTTTGACTAAGGGCCCCCACTTATTTAGTATTAGTAATAACACTAAATAAGAAGGGGGCTTGTTGCTAGACACAACAGGACCCCAGGCTAATAAATATGTTTTAGGATACGTTGGGATTTGCATCACACTTGATGTAATAACAAGTCTCACCACTTCTTTCTAACCTCATCTTCCTAAACTTCAAGTTCTTCTTGCAAATGTGGCATGTCTTCCTACATGCAAACCAAACTATCCATGAGTTTCATAAGTCTATCATGACCCTCTTGCAAAGTTTCCAATGTATTGCCTAAATTTTAACCTATTCTAAACCTTGATCATAGTTGTTCTTCCAAACTCTTCCAAACACTCACCTTTGCAATGTAGGCTCTTATACCAACTTTCATGGCCCAACTTATGATGCCTTAAGATCACCATGGGAGATGTGTGGTTTTGACGATATTTCATTGTAGTTATACAACTACTATAACTCAGACTACACCTAAATTATTATTCACTCCAACAATTAGTTAATTTTCCAATTTCAATCTTATTATTAAATATGGATCAGAAATAAACATCATTAACATTCAACAATTATTCAATATCATAAAAACAAACATAAAGCAATGTACACAACAACATACATCAGAGGCGGAATTCCCAATAATTCCTCAAGCTTATTTTTATAAAAAAATCAAATATAATTTACAAAAGAGTTACAAAGGGTCCAACCATGTTGATACAAATGTGTTTCCCAAACTTTATAAGTTACAAACATGGCATTTTTTGTCCTAACCTAATGTGCTTTCCTAGAAATCCCAATTTCCACAACTTGCCCAGCATAAGCCCCAAAAATGATGGCCCAAAACAGCCCAAAAAACCAACCTTGGTCCTTTTCGAGAAGCCAACTTGCTTGGGCGAGCTCTCCTCTTTCCTACAACGTTCCTTAGTTTTGAATTCCCTTTTTGCAATGTGTGCTTTACATTTTTATGATATCACAATTTACATTTCTACGATATTTCATACTTCACCCTTTTGTGCAATCAGCTTTGTGATCTATTTGTCGTGTGAAAACTTTCTAATGTTCAATTTTTTATATTATAAAATGCTAATATATAATTATATATATTAACTCTAGATATATATATATATATGGAGGGAAGAAAAAATACAAAGAGTGATGGAGGTGGAGAGATAAGAGGAATGAAAAAGGAGAGGAGGATATAGAATGAAGGGGAGGCAGGAGGAGGAATGAAGAGAGAGATAAGGAGAGGAGTGAGAGAGAGAGAGAAGGATAAGAGAGAGGGGGGAGACACAAATATGGAGGGTGGAGAGATAATGACAAGGATGGAGGGCATAAAGGGACAAAGAGGAAGGAATAAAGAGAGGACATGACAAAGAGGAGGGAGGGATGGTAATGGAGTTAGAAGGGGAGACGAAGGTAGGTAATAAGAAATACATAAAGAGAGAAAAGTTGAGAGATATAGAGAGTTATAAGATAGAGAGAGGAGAATAGAGGAGAGCACGAGGTAAGAGAAATAGAAGGGGGAGAGAGGAGTAAGGAGAGAGAGGGAGATATATATAGATATAGAGAAAGAGTGTGTATGCTTTGGGGGTGATATGGAGCAACAAATGAGAGTTAGAGGGAGATAGAGATATAAATGGGTGGTGAAGAGAGGTAAAAAGAGAGAGATATACAGAGGGAGGGAAGGAGGGAGCGAGAGATAGATATATATGGAGAGTGTGTGTATGTGTGTTTGTGGGGTGTGAGATAGAGAGACAAAGAAGGAGATATGATGGAAGATATAGATATAGATGGAGGGGGAAGAGAGGGAATAATATTTCTTGCACAAGATGCATTGGTTTCATTGTAGATGATCATTTATAATCATATTTTATTTCTTGCACTAGATGCATTGATTTCATTGTAATCATATTTTATTTCTTGCACTAAATGCATTGATTTCAGTGTAGATGTTTATTTCTAATCCTATTTTATTGCTTGCTCTAGATGCATTGGCTTCCATGTAGATGGCGATTCCTAATCCTATTTGATTTCTTATAATAGATGTGTTGATTTTAGTGTAGATGTTGATTTCTAATTATATTTGATTTCTTTCACTAGATGCATTGATTTGAGTGTGGATGTTGATTTCTAATATTGTTTTTTTCTTTCATTAGATGCATTAATTCTAGTGTAGTGTTGTCGTTTTCTAATCCTATTTGATTGCTCGCATTAGATGGATTAGATGTTGTTAATCTTGAGATTGTAAATTATTAAAAATATTTTTCAAGATTAGATGGATGGGAGAGAGAGGGAGGAATATTTATTGGACTATATGCATTCCAACATAGATGATGCGTTCTTAGAATTTTATTTAATTGATTTTACTAGATGCATTGGTTTTACTATAGATGTTGAATTATAGTCCTATTTGATTTCTTTATCTACATTCATAATTTTAGTGTAGATGTTTATTTCTAGTCCTTTTTCATTGCTTGCACTAGATGCATTTATTTTAGTGTAGATTTGGATTTCTAATCCTATTTGATTACTTTCATTGGGTGCATTGATTTTAATGTAGATGTTTATTTCCAATTTCATTTGACTGCTTGCATTAGATGCACTGATTTCACTATAGATATTTTTTTCTAATATTATTTTATTGCTTTCATTAGATGCATTATATGTTGTTAATATTTAAGTTTTAGATTATTAGGAAATATTTTCAAGATATATCGTAATACCTAAAAGCACACTGTTAACAATTATTTAGCTGTAAAAAATTGTGATACCTAGAATTAAAATGAAATAGATGTGCATAATCAATCCTCCTGCAAAGTGAAAATTAATCCTTAATAATATCATGTCCCTTCTACATCACCAACTAATTACTAATAGAAAATTACATATATTCAAAATTACAAATATATAATTGCATATAATAATTGATAATATCTATAAGAGGAAAATATATATTTATAAATATTCAAAACAAATCAAAATATCCATGTTCTCCTCTCACCTCATTATCCTTCTATGCTCCCCCGTCGTCTGGATCATCTATGTCCATTCTAGTTTCCCTTTCATAACCAACACAAACGAACCCTTCGATCCTCAGTGATTCTCTGGACCCTCTCATCGAGGATTCCCTCACGTCCCTTAACCCTCCTATCATTTCTTGTGGTGAATCAAGTTTCTGTCAACCTAGCAATCTTCTTCCATCACCACCTAAACAACCTCCTCTTTGAGTTTGTTAGAACCTTGATTCCTCCCCCATGCCCATCAACGTGCCCTATCTTTACATTGAACCTTCCTTAAATTTAACTTCCGTCAATTGCACATCCTATCCCAGTCGTCCCTCCCACTAGGTTAGCATCCTTAGTTCGAATTCCCCCACTACTACTCCTGCATCCCGTTTTAATATTGTCTCGAAGACTGAACCTCCTTCCCTTTCATTAGACAACAAATCGGTTCTCAATTATTTATCCTATTATAATAAATTCAATAATGCAATTAGCTATAAATTCTATTATAATATTAATAATTCCCCTATCTCTATTTCAAAGTTGAATAATAACACTAATTCATTTAATTCTAGTAATAAATATATCCTTAAACACTCTAACACTTCTATAATAAATCATATTAATCATAATGATAATATTATTTCTCGTATTAGTAGTAATAGTAGGAACATATATCATTCTTCAAATAATAATAATAATAAATTTTTCCTCAGTCATTTTGAAAATGTTATTAATCTTTCTAGTTGTGATTTAGATCCTTTTTTTTGTCTCTTAAATAAAGGGCTTAATTTTTCCCTAGCCCCTAGAACAATTATGATCGATGACATTATTTGTAAGATTGAATTTGGAATTCGTGACCTTCTAGATAATGTCAAGGAGGCTATTTGGCTAGATTGCACTATTGTGTTTAGGAAATAAAAACCTGCCAGAAGCAACATTAGGAAGAATGAGTTTCTTGCACTTAAATCCTCAAGGGATAACCTAGATATTGTTTTCCTAAAAGTTGATAAAGGAGGGGCGGTTGTTATTCTTGATAAGGTTGACTATGTTAACCAAATGATTGATTATCTTCATAATAGTGGTAGTAACATTAATCTTAAAAATAATCCCCTTAAAAGAGTTTCCAAAGAAATCGCGCAAGCCATAAAATCTAATAAGTATCTTAATCCTTTTAGCAAAACGTTGATCGAAAGCAATACTCTTACCCCGAGGATTTATGGCCTCCATAAGGTCGATAAAACTAGGGTCCCCGTGAGACATATTTTTAACATGATAGGTGGTTCATATTATCATCTTACTAAATTCTTGGCTCGGAAGCTCAAAACTCTGGTTGGTCACACCAAGTCTTTTGTCAAAGACTCTCCCTGATTTATCAATGAAGTGAAAGATATGAGGCTTGACCCTGGTGATTTTTTAGCTAGCTTCGATGTTGTATCCCTTTTCAGGAATATCCCTATTTAAGAGGCTATCGAAGTCATTAATTAGATCATTGATGATGACACAAGCTCATTAGTAGGCCTTTTCCTTACCTTAACCTTTTATGATCTTGCAAGGTGAGTTCTTTGAACAAATTTGTGGGGTGGTGATGGCTTATCCCCTATCTCGCATAGTGGCCAACTTATTCATGGAAGATTTCGTATGTTCCCATGGTTATGGATATTGTATATTTTTCTCAACCATCTCAATTTCCTATCTGAATACATCAAATTCATGATGGAAGTTGAAGTTAATGGGCGCCTTCCATTCCTTGAAATTATTCTCTCCCATAATGATGATGGTAGCATTTCTCACCAAGTTTTTCGCAATAAAACTCACATATAACAGTATCTTCATGCCTCTTCTCATCATTTTCTATCCAAGAAGGTAGGGGTGCTTAGCACTCTTACCATCCACACCCTTAGTATTTCTGATGAGAATCACTTAGAAGAAGAAAAATCTCATCTTCTAAAAGTTTTTGAAAATAATGGTGATAGCAGACATCAAGGTATCATAGTGTTCCAAAGGGCCTATAAAGAAACTTATGTTAAGCCATCTCATGATGATCCCATTTCCAATGTGTCACCTCCCTTCATCCAAGGGACCACTGATAATATTGTTCATATTCTTAAGAAGAATACAATTCATGCTTCTTTTAAACCAGTTAATACCATTAGAAATTCTCTTAGGTGTGTCAAACACCTGATTAACCCTAAATATAAGAAGGGGGTTTACGCTATTCCATGCTCATGTGGGATTCCCTACATAGGTGAGATGGGTCACCCCATAAAATAGAGAATCCAAGACAATGTGAAATACGTTAGGCACACTCGTTCTTGTTCCTCTACCTTAGGTGAACATGCGACAAATTCAAAGCATCATGTGTGCATTGAGAATTCTCAGGTCATCACTAGGGTTGATCATTTACATCATTAGAAGCATAGAGAAGCCATTGAGATTGAGAAGCATTCTATCAACATCAATCCAGATGATGGTTGGAAATTAGGAAGGAGCTCAATTCCTGCCCTCTCATTTTAATAGTTCCTTTTTTCTTTTATTGATTATTATTATTATTATTATATTATTATTATTATTATTATCATTGTCATTGTCATTGTCATTGTCATTGTCATTGTCATTGTCATTGTCATATCATTATCATTATCATTATTATTATTACTACTAATTTTTATTTTATTATTTGTTTTTATTTTTATTATCTTTTACTATTATTTATTCATTTCTTTATTTTTTTTTTATTTTTTTTTTGCATTTAATTTTTAGTTTTTTTACATATAGTCTTTTTTTAATTTTAATTTGATAATAAAATAAATTTGTAATTTATAATTTTCTATCAATTTACTTTAGTTTTAGAATATATTATATTATTATAAACTCTAATTTGATTTTATATTTAAATAAATAAGATATAATTTAATATTATTTTCCCTTAACTAATTTTTAACTACTTTTTTTAAATATCATTTTCCCCTTAACTAATTCATAACCCTTTTTCCTAACATCTAGTCTATAATGGCTAGTTCCTAACGACTAATTCAAGACACAGTTGTTTCTCTACTATTTAGACTTTTCTTAAGATTGATTTTCTCACCATTTGTCCTGAGGGGGAACCACATTAGTTAGTTCAAAATGTCGACCAATTCTATAACATGTGATTAATCTTGAAGACATACTGATCATCAAATATAAATATTCTGGAAGGAGATGTGGTAATTGTTTGGGGAAACAAATAATGTAAATATTTTATAATTCTAGCCACTCATTAAAAAAGAATTCTAAAATACATTATTTGTTGGCTTTGGTGAATAGACTATAGATAAACTATTTCAAACATTAGCAAAGAAAAATGGTTGGTTTATTTTGAAATGAACAAAAAAATAGGTTGGTTTATTTTGAAATGCACAAAAAATACATTGGACAAATTCAAAGTGAAGGTATGGTTTCTCTATTTTGTTCTTCATTATGATCTAATATAGAATATGTCTTTATTGTAACTTTTAATCATAAAGATGTGCGATTGTGCAAATTGTTTATACTTACAATATCAAAGAAATATCCCTAAGGGGTTGAAGAATTCATAAATTTTGCTACGTGGTCTTTGTTGAAAATTTATTTTTATTTATTTTTGTGCCACATAAGTCTTTGTTTTGATTTCCAAAACCATATTAAAATATTATTATTCAACCCTAACATTTCCCAAACTCATGCATTGAACCTAATTCCAATGACAACGTGCTCAAGGTAAATTAGTCCTTTAAATATTTTTTTTCCTAATTTTTTGATTGGATTAGTAAGAATATTATAGGTTGGTTTTATTCATGAAGAAATATTAGGCTTCTCTTCTCTATACTATATCATTTTTGGTCATTTCTTATGTTTGAGGCCTGGTCACATGGAGTCCAAGGCCAACCTAGTAAGCTTTGGTTATGGTCATCCCACCTATGAACATTGGACTTTCTTGATGTGATACATTCAAGCAGATTCAACTTAATTGATTCAATAAAGTGAAGAATGATTTACTAAACATTGATACCAAAATTTGGACCTCAACTACTAAGGATGGTTGTCAGATCTAGGTTTTGTCCAAAAAAATGTGCATGTATACCTGCTTTCGAGAAAACACATTAATACTTTCCCCCATGTTCCTCAACATTAGAGGGTCTATCTTGTCATTAGTTAAGGGCTTTTGACTTACATATCATGTATCCAACTCTATAAACACGAATTTATATGGTTATGTTGTCATAAGACCTCTACAAACAAGACCAGTTAATTTGCTATCAATTTCAGTGAAGCTTTGTTATGTTATCAACAAGAGCTCGTGTATCCTGTCTCATTCTACTTTATTTTTTTATTATTATGTGACTATATCTCATTAGCTTGGATGAGGTAAAATTTCTATTTGTGGTAGTACCCATTTATAAAACAATAGTGTCTATTATCTTATCTTAAATGATTAAGTTTAGATAATAAAAATCTTTTGGTACAACATTTAAGTGTATGTCAACAAACTATGGTGACTTGAATCTAATGTTATAAACCTTCAACGATATATTGGTTATTTGAAATATTGATACTTTGGTCTAGCTTAAATATGATCATTTGCGGGATTTTTATTTGAAAATTAACTAGAGGAGGAATAGAGAAATATTCTTGTATTTTTCTCTTATATTATATTTTGTGTATCCTATTGTGTTTTAAGGTTTAACATCATCTCCAAGAATTTATATATCAGTATTGTATTTTTTTATTCAAAAAATATTTTAGGTAATAGAACAATCTTTACATTACATAGTTTGATTCTCACACTTGTGGCACACACCCTAATCTAAAAACCGATGCCTTTACTTTTGATAACATGATCTAACCATTTATTAAATGTGTGAATTTCATTCATAGTGGAATTGATTTTTGCATTGATTTTCCAATTGATGTAGGGTTTAATACTTCTTCTAGGATAGGTTGATGACATATTGAAGAATTGGAATGTTTATTTCATTTTGACAACTTTCGACAAAACACAATAGGACTTGTTATAAGAGATAGATTTCTCGTATGATTTGTTAAAAAAGTTGTAGCTATGGTTAGTATTTTCATTGGAATATTGATGGAAAGAATTCATATTTCAAAGTTATACCAAGTTGGTTTAATGTGCATCAATTCATCCCCACATGTGTAAAATCCATCTTCTAAAAAATGTATCAATAATAGATCGTTGGAATTCATTTTGGCATCATCATCACTCACACATTTGATTTGAGATAGAAAGGATAAGATCATATGTGCTAAGGAGTCAAATGAGTATTTTCTTCTAGATTGACTATTATTTTTTTAACCAAATTTAACATGGGAATAATTTATTTTGGAAGATTTACTCTTGTTTGACTGAGGTCTTTGACAATTTTTGGGGCAGAGTATTCTAGGAATTTGGTCACTCTATTTGACCGAGTTTTTTGTCTTTTTTCTAGGTCGACGACCAAAGATTGAACATAAGTCAAACTTGTGACTTGTGACTTTTAACTAATATTTTGATAAAATTTCCACCCTCTATTTAGAGTTACCTTGGGAAAAAATTCAACGCTCTATTGCAGGTTTGATATTGACCTACATTGATTACACTCTCTCCCTCTTTTGAATAGTTTGTATTCGTGTTTATTGAGGTCAGAAAGTTTGGAATATTGTTGGAATATTTTTATGTACTCTTGATCAACTTAATCTCTCTCTCATAAGGAAATATTTCTAAGGTTTTCCCCTCATAGAATCTTCCTAGTCTACTAGCCTAATTTTTGGTGTCTCTTGTTTCTTATTTTATTGTTCATTGTGGCCTCTATTTCTCTACTGGTGAAAGTGAATGATTTAAGTATTTCATTGATAAATTCTTAATGGTTGGAATGTTATATGAATATTAATTGTATCATTAGAATTGGTTATGAATTTTGAAAAATTGTACTAGTCTGGATTCCACTAGAAAATCAACATGATATCAGAGCCTTGGTGAAGGAAAAGAGTTGTGAGATCACCTTGAAGAGTATTGGGATTCTTCTTCTCTTTTATTTTGGTTGGTAATATTCATCATTTTTATCACAAATTACTTTATGAAAGAAGAGAACAAGCTTGAAGGTGCTACTAATTATAGGGCATGGAAGGCTAGGATTAACCTCGCACTTGCTAGGCACAAGGTATTAGGCATTATTGTAAGAAAAATTATTAAAGAAATTGACATAAAGTAATTTTTTAGGAATATGTAATATCAGAAATAAGAATCAATATGGAATTTGTTGGGCATCATCTAATTACATATATTTTTTATTATTACAATTCCAAGGAGATGTATGATGCCATTACTGGATTGTATACTTTCAACAACATCAATTAATATGTAACTTTTATTGTTCAACTTCACAATATCAATATGACCAAGAATGTTATCGTGGAATTTTACTTCATTATAGTTTATCAAATAAGATATCAAATCAAATAGATCAATGAAGAAGTATTTGACAATGAATTGGTAGTTGTGGCTTTGGGTAGTTTTCCCAGATCACGGGATCCTTTTGCAACAAGAATTTGTGGAAGAGAAAAGAAACCTAATTTTGATTATATATGGGCCTCTTGTAGTCAATACGAATCAAGGATGCTTTCCTGATGCTAGCTTGAACATTCAAGAACATAATATTTATCTCATTTTAGAGTAATAGAATAAGAACTTATTTTTGAAGATTTCAGAGAAGTTGTGGTAGAAGGTCCAATTGAAGACCCACTCAAAGATATTATCCAAGAAGGGAACCTACTCCAAAAAGAGGACGTCCTCCTCCCTCTCAAGATAGAGGAGATATAAAAGACCTAAAAAAATGTTTAATGTTATCATTTCCCAAGCATATGGTCATTGTCAATGAAACTGTCCTCAAAGGTATGAAAGGCATGACTATCAAAGGAATAGAAATCAAAAGAGGAAATGGAAGAATCATGCTTCTACAACTAACCTTGATGAATCCTCTCGTAATATGAGTCCTAGAAACAATGATTCTAGTTATAAATACTCATGTTATTTTTCTTTTATAGATTCCATTGTAGGTCCTAATATAATATTGTTGTTGGACATTGGTGCCTCTAGGCACATGACTAAGAATTGTGAGCATATCTCTTAACTATTTGAAAAGAGTATTCTTGAAAGGGTTGAGCTTGTTGGAAATAATACTGAGAGGGGGGGTGAATCAGTATTATTAGGTTCTTTTAATAAATCTTCTTTATTTACACTTTGAATTATTCTTGCATGTCAGTACCATAAAATAATGAGCATGAGTAAAGAAAACAAATAGTCACACCAAAGAACACCAGATGTAAGGTGGAAACCCAATGTGGGTGAAAACCACCTGCTGCAATATGTCTCTATCTTCTTTCAAATTAGAAACTTCTTTTACAAAGGTTTTGTACTGGTGCAGTCCTTTACCAGTACGCAGGCTGCAACCTGTAGAGAGCTACAACTCTCTCTCGTTTTCCAGTGTCTCCTGGAAGGGAGCTACAACCCCCTACTTCTTTTCTTTCAAGAACCACTTATCATAAATTTTCAAACTGGATCCATAAACATCAAAAGATCATCAAGTACAAGTAAATCACCCAGTCAATTGCAGTAACCAGATCAACAGTAACATCAAACTAAACCCAGAACACCTTATCAAAACATTTAGCCAACAAAAGGTATTAAGACAGATACGCAGTTTTTCTTTCTCTGGTCTGCGTGCATACGCAATTCACCTTCTGCTCCTCTGCGTATACCCGCAGAGACCCTTCCGCCGTACCGTGTACCCACGCACTGTTTCTTCAATCACGCTGCGTATTGTTACTGTAGGCACGCACCCACAGATACTATCGTACCGCGTACTGCTACTGTAGCCACGCACCCACAGATGCTATCGAGCTGCGTACCTATGCACCTGCGGCTTATGAAGTGCTGTGTACTTTGCCTGTGCCTACACACCTAAACCTCTATCGCGCTAGGTACCCACGCACTGCACCTTCTTCTGTTCTGCGTACCCACGCACTTCTCCTTTTTCTTCTCTGCGTACCCATGCACTTGCACCGTTAATCACATGCGTACCTCTAATTAGGGGTGAAATGGCAGTCCCCCAGTGTGCCACCGATAATCAGATGCTCAGATCTAATCATGCACTCGAGAGATCACCTTTCATAGATTCCCTTTCAACATTACTTTTATATAGATCAAGCTTTTTTAAAAAATAACCCAATATTTCAGATCTTAGGATATTCAATTTTTGAAAGATACATAGCCAAGTGATCTCCTTTGCTTTATATAGGCAAGCTCTTCCTAAAATCATGGATCAATACCATAGATAACCAATACAAGGGGCCCAAAAACATACAGCTCAATAATAATAATAATATCAAGCAATACCACGGGGCAAAACCATAGAATCAAGAACGAAGGGCTAAATACCACGGGCAAAATATAAGAAAACCCCACGTGAGCGCGCTTCTTTGCCTTGAAGTAAGTGAACTAGGGGTATGCACCTTCTGAATGGGTGACCTGCGTGTGCGGCTGCAGTCCCTTCATGGCGTACCTGCGGGTATGCACCGTTTGAACTATTCTCCTGCATACTTCTTAATTTCCAACATTTTGAGAGCCTAATCAGTGCATTGCCACTTGAGGGTGTTGCCATCAAGTACAACATTTGTATCATAGAGCCATACCAGAATCATAATGCCAACAATCTCCCCCTTTGGACTTGATGGCAACCTCAAAGTTTGCAGCGTCATTCTCCCCCTTTGACATCAAGGGCAAAGGGTTATGCTCCCCCTAAGAACACGCTCCCCCTGAATATGAACCAGATCTGAACCATAATCCACCAAAAACCATAAACGACCATGAAAGAGATGGAGACATATTGCAGCCATGTTTAGATCAGAATCCATGTTCTCCTTCTATGTTCCCATAATGCCAACTATGCATTATATGTGCTCCCCCTGCACCTGTGCCATTGATCTGCAACTAATCCATAAACCAGCAAATGTACACATATACCATGTATAGACATCGTGTACAACCAACAGATGAGATTTAACAACAAGATGATGCATCAACAACCCCCAGCTTTTGCCTGAGGTATTCAAAAGTCTCCGTAGGCAGTGGTTTGGTGAGTATATCAGCAACTTGTTCCTTAGAAGGAACATACTCCAACTTGACCTTTTGTTCAAGCACTTCTTCCCGGAGAAAATGATACTTGATCGGTATGTGCTTGGTATTTGAATGCATGACAGGGTTCTTTGAAATGCTGATTGCACTTGTATTATCACATAGGATGGAGATAGGTGGTGTACAAGTGATTTGAAAATCCTGCAGGGTCTGCATCATCCAAAGAAGTAGAGTGCAGCAAGATGCAGCAGCAACATATTCTGCTTCAGTTGTAGACAAGGCAATCGAGCTCTGTTTCTTGCTGAACCAAGATACTAATCTGGAACCCATAAAGAATGCACCACCAATTGTGCTCTTCCACGCTTCCGGCCTAATCTGCATTTGTATAAGCATGAAGTGTGAGATCTGTATCTCTAGGATACCATAAGCCATAATTTTGAGTTCCTTGAAGATATTTGAAAATTCTCTTTACTGCCTGAAGATGAGTTTCCTTTGGATTTGCCTGAAATCTTCCCAACTATTGCCCTTCATGCATGATTTCTGGTCTGGTAACCTGCAAATAAAGACTTCCAATCATAGATCGTAGTTGGTTGATGCACTACTGTTGATTCATCCTTTGCCTGAGGTTGCATCCTGTTACCATGGGTGTACATACAGGTTTTGCATCTTCCATGCCATATTTCTTCAAAATCTGCTTGAGATACTTTGTTTGAGACAAGAAGATCCCTCCTTCATTTTGTTGGATTTGCAAACAAAGAAAGTATGTCAGTTCTCCAAGCAAGGACATTTCGAATTCTTTCTGCATCACCAAGGCAAAGTTTTGACTCATAGCTTCTTCATTGCTGCCAAAGATAATGTCATCTACATACAAAACAAGTATTAGCAATTTATCATTGTCAATTTTTATGTAAAGATTGCTATCCGCAGATCCTTTCGAAAAACCCTGTTGATGAAGATATTTGTCCAAGCAATAGTACCAAGCCCTTGAAGCTTGTTTGAGACTATAAAGCGCCTTTTTCAGTCTGCATACAAGATTTGGATCATTTCCAAGAATGAAACCATCTGGCTGCTCAATGTATACTTCTTCTTCTAAGTCTCCATTCAGAAAGGTTGATTTCACATCCATTTGAAATATTTTGAACTTTTGAAAGCTTAAGAGAGCAAGGAGCATTCGGATGGCCTCAACTCTTGCAACCGGAGCAAAGGTTTCTTCAAAATCTATTCCTTCTTGCTGCGCATTTCCTTTACAAACAAGTCTGGCCTTGTTTCTAATTACTTCTCCATTTTCATTCAATTTATTTTTGAAGACCCATTTTGTCCCTATAACATTCTTATCCTTTGGTCTAGGAACCAGCTCCCAAGTGTTGTTCTTTTCGATCTACTCAAGTTCTTCATCCATTGATTTCACCCAACATTCATCCTTGCATGCCTCTTTCACATTTTGTGGTTTAGTGGAAGAGAGTAGTGCCAAATAGCTTGAAGCTTCTGCAACTAATCTTCTTGTTTATACACCTGCTTCTTTCTGCCCCAAAATCTGAGATTCTGGATGATTCTTCTGAACATATTTGGATGGAGTCTTCTCTTCTATCCTTATCTTCTACTCTGGTTCTTCTTAAGGTTCTTCTTCTTCTTCATCATTCTGTCTTTGAGGGTAGTCTTTATTTTCTTCGATATCTTCATGATTTACTTGCCTAGGAATGTATCCCTTCTCATCAAGCACTACATCAATGCTGTCAAAAATTCTTCCAAGTCTTTTATTGTAGCACATGTATGCTTTTCTGTGTGCAGAATAACCAAGAAGAATGCCTTCATCTGCTCTAGGTTCAAGTTTTCCAAGTTGCTCATCAGTATTCTTAATATAGCACTTTCTCCCAAAAATTTTGAAGTGCTTTACCGAAGGAGTCTCACCATACCATAGCTCATGAGGAGTTTGAGTGATGTTCACCCATGTTAGCTTCCTGCTGCAGCAGGTTATTCATATTTCATGATTGACATTTTACAGGCCAAATATGTCGTACTTTGCATGCTGCAATGCTCCATATTTGCTTAACAGTCTCCAAGCGAAGAAGGCTACTTCAAGTTCATTCAATTGCCTTCCAAATTTGGAAAGTTATCCCGGTATCGCCAATTTTCAGTAAAGGGAGGTCCAAACAGCTTAATCTTGGTCTCCCTAGGTTTAAATTTCCTCTTTTAGAATGTAGAGAATTCAAATCTATCCAAACAGCTTAATCTTGGCGGATTCTTAGATAGGTAGAGAAGCAGAGGAGCCCAACAACTTAATCTGGGCCCTTGGAAGAAATAAGGGTAGTACATAGATAGGAAAGCATCAAAAGAAAAATGAATGACGGGTTTGCAAGTCTAAGTGCACCCAAATCGAAAGAAGAAAAAATGCTAGGTAAGTAGGCTGGCTAGGTAGTTCTGAGGTTGTTGAATCCTAATTGCTGATCAGTCCCAGACTTTCAGGTGTCACCTCATTCAGAACAAAATCAGCAAGAAATTCTATGCGAGAAGCTCAAAAGAGGTATAACCAACTCCCCTTCTCTGCTTTCCCCAATCATTAACTAACTTCCCCAGAAGAGGTCAAGATCTGCTTGACACCTCTTAAGTTCCATCATTTTCATAACACTAGCTTGCGTAAAGATCTGCTTCACTCAAAGTTGTTCCATACTTTCTCTAAAGCATGGTTCTACCCCCCTTATAACAGCCTAAGGTCTCTCGAACTTAGCGCTTTCTTACCACCTCCATATTAACCACTAACATTATTATTTAGCTCCCTATATTTTCCCATCCCCCTACTAATATTATGCAAATCATCCCCTATATACATATCCCTCCCCCTAGATGAAAAATAACCATAAGTACCCCCGGGAATTGCTCAGTTTACCATAAACTCAGCAAGAACCCCTAACCTTCAAATCATCTCCCAGATACAATGGACTCCTTCCAGAGTATAAAATCCCTCTCAGGTAATCGGACCCCTTCCGAAACCTCAAAATGCCCTTCGCACCCACCTACTTGCTCTTTCCGCCCAAAACTTACCCTCCGCAGAAACCTTAAAGCCAGATCGCATCGCAAGATCGCACTTTCCTCTCCATGCAAATTATGACCCATCCGTCACCACCCGACGCGATATCGCGATATCAGCGGTCGGCGGTCGCAAGCGCCAAATGCCCAACTCAAGCACCCTCCGTCCCCCGCCAATGCGATATTGCGATCACATCGGAGCTAGTTCATCGCATTACCTCCAATATCAGCACCTCACCATGTCATTCTGTACCAGGGACCCACCATAGTTGACGTCATCCGCCGTACAGCCGATGTCATGCTGATGTCAGTAGCCAGAAAGCCGAAACTTCGTGCAAGAAGAAAAATCGCAGTTCGGAGCTCCAGAACAAAAAACAGAGGCAGTTTTCGATGCGCGATTAGCGCGAAGCGCTAATCGTGCATCGCTACGGGAAATAGGCCGTTTTGAGGAATATTCAGGGAATCTTTTGATTTCTTAGCCCCTTGTGCGCCGAAAAGCCCGAAAATCGCCCGATCCTGCCAAAGTGATCCGGTTTAAAGACAGCAGTAGATCAATGACAGAGTTTAAACTGTATCAGATCAAATCATCAGGCATCAAGCGTGTCAAAGAGTATCAGTCGACGGCGGAAGCCATCAATCCAGCGGCAAAGAGTATGAGCGAAAATCTTGAGCAGCGGCCTGAAGCAGGAGAACTTGAAGCCCTCAAATCATAATTATTGTAGATTTAACTCACACCAGAGCACAACTGCAGTTTCCAAAGCACAATCATTCCAGCAGCACCGCATCTAGCCCCCAAGGGCCACATTGTCACCTTTTCTAATTCATCTGCCCCTAGCGCAGCCAAAAAGATTTACTTGCATTTAATTCCAGCGACACTTAGATTTTTGAAGAGTCTTCTAGCAGACCTGTTTAGGTCGGCTGTAATGATGTCTTTCCGATATTTTTCTTATAAATACCACCCTGAAAAATGTTGTGATGGGTTGGTTGGTTGGTAGTAGTAGTTGGTTAGTCTTCTTTCCAGCATTTTCTCTGAGCAGAGACTCGCATTGTAACTGTCATAATTTCCATAATCAAAGATTGCTGAAAGCATGGATTGCGAAACTACTTGATGTTTTATCTTGGCCAAGGAATGATTACGGAATTCGTGTGCTTCTACATGATCCAATAAGTGTTTCTCTCCTCTGTTTACTTTTATGTTTTTTACCACTGTTCCGCCTTCTAAATTGCAGGAAAAAAGAATAGCTTAAGATTTGTTTCATTACACCTTAAGTTCAATTTCTGCATTTCTCGATGTTTTCTTCAGAAATAGTTATGAGCATGTATACTTAAATGATCTTTTTTATGTTGTTTCTTTCACATATGAATGCATTTTTAGGAATTCTTAATTGCTCCTAGATCCGATTCATCCATTTCTCCTCTTTTTTCAGCATGATGAAATGATTCTCCTTTGCCTTTCATCCCTGATTTTCCTACCATACTTTCAGCTGATTGATAATTCTATCCTGTGTGGCTATCCCGCTCCGTATCCCCTTGTGACCAAGAAAACGCAAGAAAGCCTCAATCCGTGACTCCATGCCCAATGGTTCGAAACTTATCACACCTTACCTTGACTCTTTTTTCGAGAATCCTACCTTCCATCCAATCACAAACAACACTCCCTTGAAGCCAGAAAGCTAGCCTAAAATCATCAACAAAAGTTGAATCATAAAGAGAGAGCCCTCTCCGATTGCAGGTGGGCTAGAACCTGTAATCCAAACATTGGTTTGTGGTTACCTCGGTCGTATCCCTATTAGGAGCCTAGGGACAACCTGAGTGATAACAACCTGGATATTTGTTTTGTTGAGAATAACAACAGCAACATATGCAGCTTCACCCCAGAAAGTTGCGGGAGTTCCAGACTCATCAAGCATAGCACGAGCCATTTGTTGGACTGTTCTGTTCATTCTTTCCACTACTCCGTTTTGCTGAGGAGTTCTAGTTGTATAGAATTCCCTTCTTATCCCATGTTCTTCACAAAAATCAAAAAAATCATTTGAGGTAAACTCTCCACCTCTGTCGGACTTGAGGCTCTTAATTTTTTAACCTGATTCATTTTCAACCAAGGCTTTGAAAGATTTGAATTTTTCGAATGCTTCATCTTTGTGCTTCATAAGACCTAACCAAAAAAACCTGGAGAAATCATCAATGAATAGTATCAAGTATTCTTCTCCTCGAGGTGTCCTTTTCCTAAAAGGACCACAAACATCTGTATGGACTAGCTCAAGAGGCATGCTAGATGATCCTTCCTTTTTCGGAAAGTTAGTTCTGGTTTGCTTTCCAATCTGACATGATTTGCATATGGTGTTGTCTGGAATTTTGATATCTGCAAGACCACAAACTGCTTGGTATTTGCATGCTTTCCTTATTTGTGAAAAGCTTAGATGCCCCAACCTCCGGTGCTATAACCAGTGTTCATCATCCTTGCTTAAATAGCATTCTTGTTGTCCTTCTTCAAATATGTATAGATTATTTGGAGTTCTTCTACCTTTGATCAATATTTCACCTGTATCAAGATCACGAACCCGACATCCATTTGATCTAAATATTACCTCGGTTCCTTGATCACACATCTGGCTGACACTCAGAACATTATGCTTCAATCCATCAACATACAAAACATTTCTAGCTTTGACCTTTTCCTTTAACTGAGCAGTGCCTTTTCCTTTTATAGCTGCAGGAGTATCATTTCCAAAAGAACTTTCTTCCCTTTTCTTAAAGCGAAGTATGATTCAAGTTTTTCTTTATCACCTATCATATGCTTTGAACATCCACTGTCGATGTACCATAGATTTTCCTGTCCCTCTGCATAAAAGGCTATCCCACATCTTTCTGTTTGTGGTTCCTTTATTCTCCATATTTTGGTGTTTGAGGGTTGTTCCTTTGTCTGCTGAAACCTGCTCCTGCATTGAGAATCTTCATGACCAAAGTTATTCCAAATAGAACTGTTACGCAGTAACTTGTCACCGTTGGTCACCGTCCTTGTTTCCCCCCCTATCACACATTGGAGGACACATTTACGGACCTGTGACCAGTGACACAACTTGAAAACAACTGCATTGAGGTCTCTTGAGTATGAATTTCAATAACCCTGAAGACACGCTTTGAAGATTAACCTTGGAAAATACCCTTTTTCATTAGCGCGGGTCCACAGTGTCTAACCCGCGCCAATGTCTCAGTTCCTACAAAGAGGGCGCGCCCATAGACGCTCTTTCATATAGCACGGTCCGCGCCACACCATTTGGGCATGATTTTTGGCCAGCGCGCACTGGAATGTTTTTTCCTCCATAACTCGCCCAGTTCTCTGACGAAAAATCCCATAAAAGCAGTCGGGTGTCGTCTTTTCTATCCAAGACAACCCAGCTCAATGGTTATTTTGGGACAATGCCAAAATTTCAGAAGGTGCCCACATACAACGCATATCTCTTCTCCTCCATCTACAAATGCTTGTCTCCCCACATTGAACAGGCTAGTTAACAAGTTGGTGAGAGTGATAATAGTGAGAGTGATAGTAAGAGCTGAAAGAGAGGTTATGCTGCCGGATTGTTGAGAGAGAAAGTGACTTTGCAAGACATGTTAGACTGCTGACCCAGTTGGAGGAGATTTGCAGCGTCAAGCCTTAAGTGGTTGTAATTCTTCTCTCTTTTTTATTGAATGATAAGCGACTGTTATTATGGTTCCATTCACATGTTCTACTGGTGATATTTGAATTATATCCTACTTGACTGATATATAATTGTATGATATTGGATTTTACGCTTGTTTTGGGCTGTTCTTCATTTGTGCAGGTGTCCATGCGTGGAGCGCAAGGATAGTGACGGCCATAGCTAGAGGACGGGCAACACTTCTTCCCACGCAAACACGTGGATCCCTGTGGTCTTTTTGATCGACTTTTAAATTGTACAATTAGGAACTTGCATGCAGCGTGTATGATTGTTGCTAGACCCCTGTGGGGCTAGTGGGATCGCCTCTGTTCGCAGAGGGGATTTACCTCCGCAACAAATTGGCGACTCCACTGGGGAGTTTGTCTATTGTTGTTTGTGTCATATTGTCTGATTTGTAAGTTGTGGACGGAGTCTGAAGAGCGGCCAGGCAGCCTTCGAAACACTTCCGCTATGCGGAAGTGAAGTAGATCAACGCCACTTCAGTCGATCTCCGGGTTGATTTAAAAACTGGACATTATCAATCTTGCTTCGCATGTCATTTTTCTGTCATTTACTTGTCTGAACAATTTCTTTGTTTGGATTTCTTGCTATCTTTCACTCACTGGCTCTTTTTAGTTTTTAAAAGCCAAGCCTCAGACCACCCGTTCTTTTCTTTTGCCTGGCAAATTCTTGCCAGCGCGGTTTTTCTCTGAACAGTCGCGCTACTGGGCGCGAGCTTCTTTCAGACAACTTGCGCTACACTCTCTTTAGCGCGAGTTGCAGACTTACAGTCGCGCCGAATTGGTTAAGTTTTTAATAAGCCTGTTTGTCAGTCTCTAAATCTTGGGTCTGGTTTTTTCTGCTCTGTATACACCTCCTGGAAATTTGTTGGACTATTATCTGACTGGTTTTGAGTCTCTCTTTTGAGAAATTCTTAGTTTGATTTCCTTTGATCATTACTTGAAGGTTTGCCTCAGTCTCTTCACAATTTTGCATCTTTTTGCTTTTGTTTTTGCAAAAAAATTTCCCCCTCATTCGCCGGGGGGGGCTAAATTGGGTATGAGTGTTAATCGCCTTTGAGTATTTTTATTATTTGATCTTTGGAAATATCAACCAATTTTCTTGATTTGCACTTGACTGGTTCTTAGATTACATTAGAATCATCTTGTGTTTGAGAATTCTCATCTTTGCATAGATCACACTTGCATAATTAGAATTCTCATTTGTGCATAGATTACATTTGCATACTTTTCAAGTAAATTGTGCATCCTTCAGTTGTTTGCTTTTCTCTATCGATATAATATCTTAGCCTTTGTGGCTTTGCATGTCGAGCCCTCTGTCGGATTTGTGATTTGCTGATCCAGTCAGTTTATTAATTGATTTCCATATTCTTCTAGTGGTTATATGAGTTTTACATTTCATACTGCAAGTATCTCGCTTATAGCTTGCTTGTTTTACCTGATTTCGTGATAACTTAGCTTACGTAGTTACATGAAAATCTTGTTTTTCCTTTGCTTTGTTGGGTTGTTGTGTTTGTTTCAAAACTGGCTATAGATTCTTTAAAAGCAATTATCTGATAGTGAATATCTCTTGAAACGCTTTAAGTGCATTATCATATCGTTTTTAAAAGAAAAGAAAAAGATTTTTACTTTTCATCAATTAGGCATGTTATGTTAGTTTTTGCTTTTAAAAGAAGAAAAAGAGAAAAGATTTTTCCTTTCTTGTTGATTAGCTGCATTAGAAATTTCGGACATCGTTTTGTTTGCATGAACCTCTTAACTCTGTTGTAGCTAGATTTCATCCGAACGAAACGAATACAATTCTTGCATGTAGTAGCATTTAGGACTTTTCGAGAGATTACATTCGCTAAGGCCAAAAAACTGAAACTTAATTGAAGATCAACAATAAAATTGATTCAATGAACCTAACAATGCATTGGAATTTAACGCTCATATTCTAGAGGTCTAGGCTAGAGACGTGTTCCGGCGTCGTTAAGCCTGGTGGTTTATCGTCGAGTGGTTGGGTGATTCCTCCACGGTGAAACGATAGGTACCAGTACGGACTGTGCTCCCACGTACTGTCGCGTATAAATTGGGAGACCCCTATAGGATTGCAACCTTTGATCCATAGGAAGCTGAGTCTGCCGCCCTACAAACCGTAATGCATTGAACACAGCATTCAGGAAGATTGACTGCAGTACGGAAAGTCCTTGGTGATCTTCTGATCGCTAAGGTGTATAAGCAGTTTTACAGTTTGTTTGGCACACCCTTTTACCTAGATTTCCAGAGTAGTCAGCTTTTGATCCTTTTCAGACTGTTTAACAGAAAA
>APFE031193714.1:0-14626 GCA_000404065.3 Pinus taeda | reverse complement strand
AAGAAGAAATGAATCCAACCATATCTTGTAATGCATTGGCTAGAATTACCACTCCTCAAGCTATCAAGGTAGAAGGACATATCAAGAAGAAAAAGGTAATAATGTTGATTGATTTGGGAAGTACCCATAATTTTATTCATTGTAAGATAACAAGAATTGAATTGTTTCCTATATCCAACACTAGAGTGTCAAGTGATGGTTGAAAGTGGAGGAACTATAAATTGCTTGGAAAGTTCCACAATATCAAGCTATCCATGGGAGAATATGTATTGAATAGCCCAATGCTTTCCATTCCAATGGGTGGTGCTGAAGTTGTACTAGGAGTCCAATGGCTACAATCCTTGGGTAAAATAGCTTTTAATTTTCAAGAACTTTTCATGAATTTGTGTGCAAAAGGAAAGGAAGTTGAATTAATGGGTATTGTAGGGAAACTGGGAAAGATAATCAACTCTAATGGTATGAAAAAGCTTCTAAAGAGGGAACAATGAGGTGTAATTGCACAATTATGCTTGCTAGAGGTTCCCACATCGAAATCTATTTCTCTAGATCTCAAAAAAGTCTTGGACAATCATTCCAAGGTATTTGAGACTCCCATAGGTCTCCCACCTATTCATGATCATGATCATTCTATTTATTTGATTCCAGGAAGTGTTCCTCCAAACATCAGGCAGTACAGATATCCCTATGCCAAAAATAGTGAAATTGAGCGCATGGTTGCAGAAATGCTAGAGGTTGGTATAAGTCAACCTAGTCAAAGTTCTTTCTCTACTCCAGTAGTATTGGTGCACAAGAAGGATGGATCATGGCGCATGTGTACGGATTATAGGAAGCTCAACAAGCTCACTATTAAAGATAAATTTCCCATTCCCGTCATTGATGAATTATTGGATGAATTGCATGGATCAATTTACTTCACCAAGTTGGATCTTTGGTCAGGATTTCATCAAATTAAAATGAAGATTGAAGACATTTCAGAAACAACATTTAGAACTCATGAGGGTCATTATGAATTTTTGGTCATGCCTTTTGGCCTTGCCAATGCACCTTCTACATTTCAAGCCTTGATGAATTCCATTTTCAAACCCTTCCTTAAAAAACTTGTGTTAGTATTTTTTGATGATATACTAATCTACAACAAGTCTTGGAAGAATCATGTTGAACATGTTGACAGGGTGTTCAAATTATTGGAGGATAAAAAATTATATGCAAAAAGCTCCAAATGTTTCTTTGGAGTACAAGAGGTGGAATATTTGGGTCATATTGTAACTCATGAAGGTGTTAAGGTAGACCCTAGCAAAATTAAAGCCATTAAGGAATGGAAAATCCCCACATCCATTAAAGCATCTGCGAGGATTTCTCGGGTTGATAGGGTATTATCGCAAGTTTGTTAAGAATTATGGGAGAATAGCAGCACCTCTAACAACATTATTGAAGAAAGATGCATTTCATGGACTCAAGAAGCAACAAAGGACTTTGAACATCTTAAAGAGGCAATGTGCCAAGCACCGGTCTTAGCTATGCCAAACTTCACAGAAACCTTTATTGTGGAATGTGATGCTTTAGGAAATGGAATTGGTGTTGTTTTATGGCAAGATGAAAGAAACATTTCTTTAGAAATTTGTCTAATCAAGGGAAAGTATTTACAAAAAGCTATTTATGAGAAGGAAATGTTGGCAATCCTACATGCACTTAAGAAATGGTGACCCTACCTAATGGGAAGACACTTCAAGGTAAAAACGGATCATGAAAGTCTTAAATACTTTTTAGAACAAAGATTATCCTCTGAAGAGAAATAAAAATGGGTCACAAAGATGTTGGATTATGACTTTGAAGTCATCTACAAAAAAGGGAAGAAAAATGTTGTGGCAGATGCACTCTCAAGAAAGGATGAGGATGTGGAAGCATTGGTGTGCGCCATTTCTATTATCCAACCAGATTGGATAAACGAAGCAAGGGAGGAATGGAATAATGATGAAGAAGTGTAGGCACTCATTCGAAAGTTACAACAAGATCCTAGTACATATGATACATTTACTTGGAAAAATGATTTGTTATGGTACAAAGATTGTTTATACCTATGTAAGAATTCCCAACTCAAACAAAAGATTCTTATGGTTTTGCACACTTTTCCCTTAGGAGGCACTCTGGGTTTTTAAAAACTTACCATAGGGTTAAGAAGGAATTTTTTTTGAGATGGCCTTAAATAGGATATTCAAATGTTTGTGGCGGAATGTTTGGTTTTCCAACAAAATAAAGTTGAAACGATTAAGACCCCAGGTCTATTACAACCTTTATCCATTCCAAGCTAATGTTGGGGGGAGGTTTCAATGGATTTTATCACAGGTTTACCCAAGTCTGAGGAAAAGAGTATCATCATGGTGGTAGCTAACAGACTTACCAAGTATGCACAATTTTGTGCATTATAACATCCATTTAAAGCCAATATAGTTTCTACTGCATTTATGGAAACAATTCAAAAGCTACATGAAACCAAAAGATTATTGTAAGTGACAGAGATCCCATTTTCACTAGAAATTTTTGGACAAAATTATTTTCTTGTCTTGGTACTCAATTAGCTATAGCTCATCTTATCATCCTCAATCTGATGGGAACAACTGAGATAAGATAGTAACAAATGTTTGGAAGGATATCTTGTTAGCTATGTATTCTGATAAACAACACCAAGGGTCAATGGTTGCCTCTGGCTAAAAGGTGGTATAACACTTCCTTCCATACATGCAACAATGAAACCCACAATATAATATGGCACTCTAATGAGATATCATTCCACATCGATCCACATCATAATTTTAAGAAGAAAAATCTAAGGTTCAAGCATGGAACATCACATTGAGCATCAACAACAATTTCTCACCTCTTAAAGGATAACCATCATGTTGGCTTGCAAATAGATGAAACCAACATACAGATCACATCCATAGTGAAATAGTTTTGTGTAAGGTGACTGGGTTATTCCTTAAAGCTACAGCCTATAAACAATGTCCCTCAAGTACCTTAAGAAGGATAATAAATTATCACCAAAGTATTATGTATGTACAGGTGGTGCAAAATATTGAATGTCTATGAGCATACAAAATAGGATCTTTCTATGCAAACTTCAACACGAAGTGCACCTAATTTTCCATGTTTCATGTTTAAAGAAGGTTATAGGTGACAAGCTCCCAGTTCAAACAATATTGCTAGAACTTGACAAGGAAGGAAAAATCATATTGGAACCGGAAGCAGTCATAAAAACAAGAACTTGATAGCTACAAAATTGATAAATTCTAGAGTATCTCATCAACTGGAAGAACTTATCCGTTGAAGATTCCACATGGGAGGACGCGAATTTTATACATAAGCATCCAAAAATACTCAACCATTAAGGACAATGATTTTTCGAAGGAGAGGGGCATGTTAGGCCCCTATAATAATAGTGATTCACCCATTACTATTGTCATTGTATCCCTTATTGTTATTATTGTACCCCTATTATCCCCATATTGTTATTAGTATGCCCCATAGAAACCCACTATTGTTATTTTTGTGCCCTTATATTATTATTGTTATGTCATATTGATTATATTGTGACCCCTTAGACTCCTATATATAGAAGGGAGGTTTAGTCATTTGTATCTTCCAATAATTTTTCATTTGTGTAATGTAAAGGAGGTTTCCCCCTCGAACAGGCTGAATTCTAAGGCGTTGATCTATCTTTTCTATCTTTTTGTGAGCTAGTTTCCTAACACACCAAGGCAACACAAAATATATCTTTACGCAACCCATAGTTCGGTTCAGGGGTTACTAGGCCATGTGTTATTTTATTCATAGATCCACCTACTCATCTTCAAATCCATCCAACAATCTAGCTCAACCAAAACATGAGAATCCCATCACACCATGACTGTCCATAAATGGAAAGGCTAGGCTAAAAAACACTATCACACTTGGAAAAAACCATGCCAATGACAGAAAGAGAACCAAGAACACACATGCAACACCATTCATACCAAGTATAGCAAGGAAACCACAAATGAAAATCGATACCTGCAAATAATTATGTTGTAGTTGCTTGATCCTACTCTTCCTTGTTGATCTCTACTTCCTCTTTGCCTCCTCGGCCTTTCTTGATCCAATGTTGAAATGCTCCAAGAAAAATATAGGTGTCCAAGAGTGCGAGAGAGAGATAATAAAGAGAGAGCTCCAAAATAAACTTACAAAAGGTAAAACTAACAAAAAGGTAACAGCTTATCCTTAAAATCCTTTTTATCAATTAGGCCTTTATTTTCTTCATTTTCCATTAATTTCCTTGATTTTCCTCATCACATGCAACTTGTGACCATTCACCTTACTTTTTTCTTAATTTCCATTATTTTCATAAATAAAATGCCACTTTTCCTTTCCAAATACCTTAGCCATTGCCTTTGCCAATTTCCTTAGCCATAATAAACCAAATGAACACCCACACTAGGATGTTTTTCCTAACATTTAGCTTGGAATAAGTGTCCCATAATCTGTTGTTATACTTTTTCCTTATTAACTTTTATTACAAGGAATTTTCACCAGGGTTGTTATATAACCCTCCCCCTTGGGGGACACCATCCTTGGTGTTAAACGACACCTATACCTTAGCAAAATCGCTTAAAAGAGAACATACTACCCATGGAGCTTTATAAGATATCTCAATGTAGTAGTTATAATTATCACCCTATTCAAAAGCAAATCAACATGACAACATAACAAGATGACAACTATAATGACATGACACCCACATCGCTTATTGGAGATTTGTAACTTAGCTCATGGAGGTATTTACAATCCATATGCATATGTACATATACCTAAACATCACACCAAAAAATATGCCAATCATATACCAAAACATCATACCAAAATTGCCTTGCCTCAACTGGATACCAATGAAGGATACATAGCTTGAATATGATCTTCCATTTCCCATGTAGCTTCATTGGGCCAAAAGTGCTTCCACTACACTTTAACTTGCTCGATTATTCGATTTTGAAGCATGAGCACCTTTCTCTACAATATACACTAAGGTTCCAGCTGGAATTCTCCATCTGTCTCCACCTGCAATATAGACTAGTCAATCACATGATCAACATCTTTAACACACTTCTTAAGAAATGACACATGGAAAACATCATGGATTTTATTGTTGAAGGTAGTGCAAGTTGATAGGCTACTAGCCCAATCCTCTCAAGAATCTTGAAAGGTACACAAAACCAAAGTGCTAGCTTGGCACATTTGGTTTGATGTGCAAGTACACTTGTTCCCCAACCTGAAACTCATTAAACAACATGTTTCGATCTACATAAATTTTTTGTCTATCTTATGCTGCTTTCAAATTCTTCTTTATTACCTACATTTCTTGTTCCATTTCAGTGAATATGTGTGGTCCAATCAAGACCCTGTTAACCAGATCACTCTAAATGATGAGAGTATTGCAACACCACCCATATAATGCCTCAAATGAACTCATCTTCAAGGATTCTTGATACCCATTGTATTAAACGAAATCTACAAGTGGAATGCACTCTTCCCACTTCCACTACTGATGCATCACATATATCCTCAACATATCCTCCAATATTTTGTTGACCCTCTCAGTTTGTCCATATGTGTGCGGATGATAAGTTGTATTAAAGGAATTGGGTGCAGGATCCCCCAAGGGAAGTTTTGGGGCTAAAAGCCCATGTTTAAGTAAATTTTTTGTAATATTATTGTAAAGATTCCATATTTTGTGGTCATGGAGTGTGAAGGTGTTATGTTTCACAAAGGGTAGTTCGTCCTTAGTTTTGTGAAGTAAAGTCATCTGTAAGAGATCTACCCATGGTCTACGGACCATGGGATTGTATAAAAAGAGCTAAGCTCTAAGTAGAGAGAAAAAGGAGAAGAAAAAGAAATAGAGCTATAGCTTTAGAGCAAGAAGTCTAAGTCTTTGGTTGTAGTGTAGGTAGAGGCTCTGCAGTTGAGTGCACAAAGGCCTAGGGTAGAAGTCCGCAGCTAAGTGCGTGGACCCCTGCAGTTGTGTGTGCATGGTAAACAGAGTTTGTAACACTTGGAAGATATTAATAAAAGGATTTATTATGCAATTTTTGTGTATTTTTTCTGTTGATGGGTTTGGATATTTTGTGTATGAATTTCCTTTATTATGCTTCTGTGATGCGCGAATGAATATAGTTACATTGAATAACTAAACGCAGTTATGAATATTTGATTACGTGGTGATAACTTCAAGTATTCAGCAAACTAAGCAAATCACTTAGGGTAATTGAGGAATCTGCATGACACACTGACATAATGGCATGAAAGTACCTGAGCCCCAGGGTAGGGATGCACGAAGGTCAATTGTATACTTTCACGAAGGTATTGAAAGCCCAAATAGAGGGTTTGTCTTATAAGTCGTTGAGCGAGATCACCTACGCAAAGGTAGGGATAGAAGGGATCAAATGACATCACAACCATCTGAGGGTGCAGAAACTTGGTTCCAGTATCCCCCCATATTTCTTCGGGTGAGACTTCGATCCACACTCTACAGGTTGATGCTGAAACGGCCAATAGTGTAGGGACTTGTTTGGCTAATTAACACTGAACTTGGGTTAGACCCCCTAAAGCCAACAAATGGTTCTGTTGCTGGGACTGGAATTTGCATAAGAGATGTGTGATGTCGTATCACTGGAATCCAACTAAGAAGGAGATTGGAGACTGGTTGGATAGAAAGATCCATGAATTTGCAACATAGGAGAATAAAAACCCGTGACTGACAAAGGAACAGTGGTTGTACCGATACCTGTATACAGAGACCCATGAGATCTTCTTCTGTGCTTTCCCTATTGAGCTATATGAGTGGATCGTGAAGCTACTAGATAGCCAAGGAAGGTGGAAACTTGACGGTCCTATTGTGTGGACCCCAGAGCTAGTGCAAAGGTTAGAGGCATTAGAGGATAAGATCACCTACGTTGTTGATCACTGGATCAAACGTGTCATAGGAGGATTTGTGACTGAATTCGTGGTCGGCACCTCAGTCAGCTATAGTGAGGCGGAGCAATGCTTTTTCAAAGACTGCGAGGTAAGTACGTAAAATGTTTGAATACTTTGATTAAAATGTTGTTTTGCAAAAAATGGGTTATGCAGCTACCTTGATGTTTGGGACAATGCAAAGTAGAAAAACTTACAAGAACAAAGGAAAGAAGGGTCTGGAGTATAGCCCCTTTATTTCACCTCCACGAAGTGATGAGGAAGGGATAGCAAAGGTTTCTCCATGAAGTGCTATTCAGTTAATAAGACAAGGATTCCTGTGAATACCACCTCCATGCACACCACCTCCAACTTCACCACCATCGCCTCCAACTTCACCCGTACCGCCTCCACCTCCACCATGATTTAGTATGGAAAATAAAGTGAAGTTTCCTTTGTTCAAAGGCTTGGGAAATGAGGACCCGTACCAATTTGGGTTCATTGTGAGGGTTGTATGGGAAGCTCAAGGTGTTATAGATGATTATATAAAGAAGGTGACATTGGTTAATTCTTTACAAGATCGTGTGCTAACCTGGCATATTAAGTACTCTAACGATAACCCGAGTGTTGGAGTAGCAGACATCCAGGCAACACTAAATAGGGAATTTAGTAGGTCTAAATTTGAGGCGCAATCGAATGTGGGATTCAAAGAGATTGCAATGCAACCAAGCAAGATGCCATGGGAACTAGATTAGAGTCTGAAATGTACAATCTGCGAAGCCAACATGAATTTGACAGATGGACAACATCACGAGTGGTTTGTGGCTTTGCTTCTACCACACTTAATGAGTGTGTTGTCACAACAGAAGATAACAACTCAGGCAAAGGCCTTGGAGATTTCCATGAGACTACATGAGACTCCAATACAAGATCCTAATCTAGGAGTTCAGCAAACCCATGCGCAACTAAACAATCTGTGCCTTGAGATGTAAAGCCTGAAGCAGGATAGGACAGTTCGACCAGAGGTACGTGAGGAGGTATGGTGCTTGAAATGCAAGAGTTAGGGTCATGACAAAGACCATTTCTTGGTCTTTGCAAATTACATTGCAGGAGGAGGACTGATGCCTTTAAGGCCAGAAGCTCAAGCAAGACCTAGCACGGGGCCTGCATTATGGTGCGCTATCTATTAGGTAGCTAGAAAACATGCCACTGACAACTGTCACTTGCTACAAAATTATGTACAAGCACCGCAACAGCTATTCTGCAACTTTTGTAGGTCGGTAGGACATGATGAGTGTACTTGCAAGAGCTATGAATTGATGATGGATAGAACTCCTACCTATAGGGTTTAGGCCGAAATGCGGCCCCTTGATTAGAATGTAGGGATGGCATGGATAGGATTTTATGGGCATGAACGAGGCTAAGGTGGATGACGACCTAGTAGAGGTCAATGATAGTTTATTTGCTCCAATTACAGAGGACCAGGACACTATGCGTGAGATTGCACTAATCCAACGTGTCCATCATGCAAGTATTGCACGTTGTTTGATCATGAAATGGAAGACTGTCCTACACTAATAGCTAGGATACGTGACAAAGGAGTGCTACCACCTCCACTGACTCAGAACCTACAGATGATGAGGTCTGAGCCATGCGAGGAAGATCCAAACATAAATATAGTGCTCAAGAGTGGAATCATGATAGGAAATGACAAGGGGAAATAGCTAGAAGACAGTACATGGGTTCGCAAAGCCTCAACAAAAGAGGTTGAGTTCAATTTGGAGTGCGCTCATGAAGCCTTCATGAAAGCTAAGAAGAGCTTCTTTGAGGCCTCCAACTCAAGAAGAAAGGATAAGCCTGAGCCAGAGATGGACCCCTCTATGCTCACAACTTTCCTAGAAACTTGTATGAAGTTATTGTGCTATAGTAAGGCTATGAAATAGTTACATGAAATCATCAATAGATGTGTTGGAACCATGCTAGGTGAGTCACGCGTAGTACGAAAGATTGGCAAGCATAAAATAAGGACGAGACGGGAGATGAGACTGACCACATAGATAGGAGAGTATGAAATGGAATAGGTCATTTTGGACCTGGGGTCAGATGCGAATGTCATACCAAAGAATACTTGGGAGAAAATGGGGAGACATACACTACAATGGTATCTGGTTTATCTAAGGATGGCAAATCAACAGACAGTCATCCCCATGGGGCAGCTATAGGGGGTGACCGTGGATATTGAGGGAGTGAGTGCACTCACTAATTTTGAAGTAACAGAGATAGTGGATGACAACAATCCCTACCCTACACTCATGGGAATTGACTGGCTTATTGATATGAATGGGGTAGTCAATTTGAAGAAGCAAAACATGATCTTTGAGAAGAAATTACTGTGCATAATAGTACCCCTCGATCCTGTTGAAATATCGCACTATACTGAACCTATCTATGATTATGAGAATGTTTAGTCAATTTAGTGTGATCTAAATTTCTAATTAAAATGTCAATCCGGGGTTCGTAAACTGACAAAGTGAAGTGTACTATATGTACTAGATAACCATTTCCTTAGTCTTTTGTCGTTTTTGAGTTTTTTTAGTTTGTTTTTGGATTTATCTTTCCCTAATGTGTGATGGTGAGGATGAAAGTGAAGTATGGAGTGTAGACGGTGATGGTTTCTACAGTGATTTTCTCAAACTTGAGAGTGCTCAAAAGAAAGATTTAAAAAGCTAAACTGAAATCAATTCTTAAGAGGAAATAAATGCATCAAACAGTGAACTAATGACAATGGCCCAGTATCCTTGCTGCTGAATGAAAAGAAAGTAAAAACTAAAAGCAACTCAAACTAAAAGTAAAGCAACTAATTCACACTACTTAAACCCTTCATATCCTTTACCCTTCAGCTCGATCTACCTTGTGGGAAGTAATCATGAACAAGTCAAGCAATATGATATCTAAATGGCAAGAAATTAAATTGCATAAAAGAAACTAGTCACACTACTTGAACTCTTCAAATCCTTTACCCTTCAGCTCAATCTACCTTGTGGGAAGTAATCATGAACAAGTCAAGCAATATGATATCTAAATGGCAAGAAATTAAATTGCATAAAAGAAACTAGTCAACACTACTTGAACTCTTCTGGTCCTTTACCCTTCAGCTCAATCTAACTTGTGGGAAGTAACCATGAATATAAGTTTAAGCAATATGATATCTAATTCACACACAGTTAGTGGATATTTCTGATTCTTGCAATAGAGTCACTTGCTATAGAAAGAAACCATAAACTGGTAGCAGTAGATATCTAAATAGCGAAATAAATAAGCAATCACACTTGGGAGAAGACAATGCTAAATTAACTTCAGAAATGAAAGTAGCAGGAAGGACAAGATGATCTCATCATAGTTATCAAAGATGAAAAATTTGCCCGGGCTGCCTAAGAAAACCTGCAGAAAAGCACTGATCAGTTGACAGCTATAAGAAAACAGAGGTGAAAATATAAACAACAGTGAGTTAAGAAACAATGTGTTATGTACAAGCTAATGATAAAAGAACAAAAACATAATAAAACTAAATGGAAAATTTACAAGGCTTCAATGCACAGGGGCCCTCTGCCACTTCAGCCAGTCAACAAGTAGTCACACGAATAAGCTCAGAAAAGTCTTCTCATATATTTAAAACATCAACATATAAAACAGTGGGGTGATAACTAACAGTTCGGAATTCACATATATAAACAGTTCAGAATTCACATATCCCCAAAAAGCTTCTTTACAGCGTTCATCGACGCATTATTTATAATGCCAAAATGCTAAAACTAGCCAACTAACTTCTATGCTATTAACTGTGTTGCCAAAGACACGTAGATCCCTTCAGCTGAGATCTAGTGTAACTGTCATCATGTCTATTAAATCTTCGGAGTGGTAGCTGTTGGATTCAGGTTACGAGAATGATCTCCAGGTGTGCTGGTGTCTTCGTGAGCTGAGGACTGTGCCACGTAACATTCACATGCTCAAAACAGAGATGTGCCACTGCTGAACTCTTTGGTTGGCCTTGTCTTTGACCTTCGTTGACCGTGACCTTCCATGGATGATTTGGATGATTTGAAGGGACACGTTCCATGTATCCGTCAGCTGGAGCTTGCCCATGTGGCTCATTTCTTCATAGGACACCTATAGCACAAATTTTAACAAAATAGCTGCGGAATCCTGTGCTGGCTGCGAAAACCTGTGCTGGCTGTGGAAACTGACAAGTTTCCGCAGCTGCATGAACAAAAAAATTAAAGCAAACAACAGTCATAAGCATAGTTAGAAAACCATATAGAAAGTTCTTTTTAGACTATAATGCAATGATTTAAAAACTGGGTCGATGAAGTAAGTGGAGAAAGAAGGCTAAGAGGGTGTATAGGAAGGTGCAGGTTTGAGGCTCAACATACCCCCACTGTGAAGGTGTTGCATGTCCTCATTCAACCAAAATTGAGTTATTTCCCTCTAATCCACATGTTCTGAGGCTTCTGCAAGGACATCTAGCCCTCTTTTCTTCCTCTTTGATGCTATCATCATCATCCTTGGCTTTCTGACTAGACATCTGAACTTGAGGTTAATCAATGCTCTGCTTAACTTTTTGCACTTCTTCTTCAGTCTTCTGTTTTTCTTTTTCCACAGTCCTAAATGAAGCATAGTGTTATCATGGACAATCTTTTCTACCTTACTCTGCTCTTTAAGTGCTTCATTTTCCTGTATGATATGTCTAGTTAGGACTTCTAACTCAAATACTTGCTGTTTCAAAGACTGAACTTGTGCATCAAGTGGCAGAGAGGTACTTGGTCCTGCAGTTGATTGTTCTAAGGATTCCAGGTAATTATATACCTCTTACTGACTAGGATCTACCTCAGGTGTCTTTCTCTACCTAAACTCAAAATCTGGTGGAGGAGGACTGCTCTCTCTTTCCGGCCGAAAAGGGCTTTCTTCACGTGGAGGACTTGACTCAAGGCTTGGCTAGGTTGGATATTTTTCAAGTGCCTCTTCACTTAAATCAATAAAGTGAGAGTCTTTTTCTTTGGTTTTATTCCCCTTCTCTTTTAGCCTAGAGCTCCTTCTCAAGGATGAACTAATACTCTTCTTTTGTGCACTCTGTTTTCCTTTTTACTTTTTCTTGGCTATGGTAGCAGCTTGAAGATCTATTAGTCTTTCCGACAGAGGCTAATAATCTTCTTCTATGGATTGCTCAGGGGATGGATAGATCTCTTGAATGGTTCTTTTGCCTTTTTCTTTCTTCTATTTGGACAGTTTCTTGAATTTCTTTTGTAGCGGAGTCTTGGACAGCAATATTTTTCTCTTTCCTCCTACTTTTCCTTGGAATTTTTGGTGGACTACTTCCAGAGGCCTCAGACGGCTCTTGGAAGTAGTTTCTTGTTAAGAATTGCTCCCATGTATCCTTATTTTTCTTCAACTGATCCTCAATAAGAATTTTTATGAGCCCATGATGGTAAAGATGAAGTTCAATATTGCCTACATGTTTTTGAACTGTAAAACTCATATTTTTCAAACTTGATAGCAGAAAATGAGGCAAATTAAGAGTGTGACTGTCTATGAAATTCATCATCAGCTTGACATGATACATATACATAGAGCCAAAACGGCCTTCACACGTGATAAATTTCTGGATGACTAACAGTAGACTAGACCATTCCTCTTTTAATACATGCACAGGGATGCCTCTTGTAAATACAGTGGTATCCATACCTTGGTTTTGTAGGCATGGTTCTCCATATTTGATCGTCCACACTTCTATTTTTAAACCACCTTTCACCTTCTTGAGGTAGGCCCGTGGCAGCTGCTATTGTGGCCTTGGTCACTGTGAATTTCAAGTCTCCAACCTCCATTGTTTGTCCATTAAAGGACCTCGCAAAAGTTTTGGTCACCTCCTTGTTATACCCTTTAAACTTCTGGATAAATTGTAGCCATCCGACTTTCTTCAGCAGTTCCTTAACTTGAGGATAACCCTCCAAGTATTTCGGTCCTTCCGGCTCAGCTCTCAGTAATTTTCCCATCCTCTGTTTTAGATCCACTGAGGGTTCTTCTACGTGTGAGGGTTAAGGGAAAAATAGCTCTGTTATAGGGTTAAGGATAGACTGTAATGACTGTAGTCAGGGTTTAGGATGACTATAGTGACTGCAATCGGGGTTTAGAGCAACCTGTAGTGACTGCAGTCGGAAATAGAGAACAGTGAATGGAAATACCCAAATTACAGGAGGAACAGTGGGTGAGCAGTGGTAAACGAGTTCATAAAATGAAATGTGAATGTATGAGAGGAGTATGGTATAAGTGGAGTGATAAGCGAGTTGAGTAACGACAGGATTCTTTCGAGTCGGATGACTGTGTATGAGATTTTACACGTCTCAATAGACGGCTGCAGAAATTACGGCTGAGAAGAGTCGTAGCACAATAGGTCATGTCTCAAGAGTACGAGTAATAAATAGAAGTGTAGTCATTCTTGAGTTCGAACTTGGAGTAATCATAAGACCGTTAGGGAAATGAAAGCGAGGTGTGTGGAGTTATATTGCAGAATAAGAATGATAGTGGGCTAATATATCAAATCATTGCACATAGGAGAACTTGTTATGGTTTAATAACTATACGTAATTATGACTTGAAGTGTTATTTGATAAAGATTTTTTATCATACCTCTGGAAACTTTGTCAATTCTTGCTCAAGGTTTCTAACCAGTTGCTTTTCTTTGATATATTAGAGATGCCCCATGTCTTTAGCTCAATTACACCTGCATTTCATGATTTTGGCACTAACAGTTGACTGTATTTTTGAAAACAGAGTGATGCTAGTTGCAGAAATCGTTTCTGGCTGCGGAAACTACTTCTGGCTGCAAAAACGGTTCCCAACTGCAGAAACTGAGACAGCACTCCCTGAACTGCATAAAGATAACTAGAGGAAAACCAACTGAATGAAAATAGTCCTGAAGAGGGACTTTTATTGATGGAATGAAATGGAATGAGAATGAAGTGAAAATGGAGTGGAATCAAGTGAAATGGAGATGAGAATGAGATGGAGGTGAAATGAAATGGGTGAGTGAGATGAAGTGAAGATGGAAAGAAAAGGAGAGGAGATTTTTTTTTTTTTGGGAAATTATAGAGTGTCAGGTGTCCCTGATTTTCACTCTATATTTTCTGTATAAGACTGCCAATCTATGATTGGTTTTCAGGCTTATACACATTTTTCTCTTTTTTTTTTTTTTTTTTTTTTTCAAAAACTTAAAGAAACAAAGATTAGGCTGATAGGGGAGAAGGATTCTTCTCCACCATCTTTATTGCAGAATTCTCTTGGAACATTTTGACAAACTCCTCTTTGGAAAGTGGCTTATGATAAATTTTCAATCAGTGGCCATTCACAATAAGAGGAGTCTAAAATTCATCAATGGTCTTCATTCTTACTGCTCCATTGTTAAAGACTTTATCAATCTTATATGGCCCAAGCCAATGAATCTAAAACTTTCCTTTGAAGTCTTTAAACTTGGAATCAAACAGTAAAGCCCAATCTCCCTCTTGAAACTTTCTTTCTTTAATATATCTGTCATGCCACTTAGCTCTTTGATGTTGAACTAGTTCAGTCCTTAGAATTGCATCTTGTCATGATCTCA